>JAVFHJ010000013.1:1188860-1294978 GCA_037158775.1 Hetaerina titia | reverse complement strand
GTAACACAGGCCAACAGTGGTTTTGGTGCCGGAGCTTTTAATGCTGATTTTAAGAACAATTGGGGTGCTGAATCCAATTATGTCACTAGTTTTTTCCTATCAGCTATAGTTTTCAAGATATAGATATGTCGTTACTTACGTAAAAAAATCTTCTACATGATGATATGGGAATATTATATTAATAACACAGGCCAACAGTGTTTTTGGTGCCGTAACTTTTAATGTTTATTGAAAGAACAATTGGGGTGCTGAATCCAATTATGTCACTAGTTTTTTCCTATCAGCTATAGTTTTCAAGATATAGATATGTCGTTACTTACGTAAAAAAATCTTCTACATGATGATATGGGAATATTATATTAATAACACAGGCCAACAGTGGTTTTGGTGCCGGAGCTTTTAATCCTGATTTAAAGAACAATTGGGGTGCTGAATCCAATTATGACACTAGTTTATTCCTATCAGCTATAGTTATCAAGATATAGATATGTTGTTACTTACGTAAAAAAATCTTCTACATGATGATATGGGAATATTATATTAGTAACACAGGCCAACAGTGGTTTTGGTGCCGGAGCTTTTAATGCTGATTTTAAGAACAATTGGGGTGCTGAATCCAATTATGACACTAGTTTTCTCCTATCAGCTATAGTTTTCAAGATATAGATATGTTGTTACTTACGTAAAAAAAATCATCTACATGATGATATGGGAATATTATATTAATAACACAGGCCAACAGTGGTTTTGGTGCCGGAGCTTTTAATCCTGATTTAAAGAACAATTGGGGTGCTGAATCCAATTATGACACTAGTTTATTCCTATCAGCTATAGTTATCAAGATATAGATATGTTGTTACTTACGTAAAAAAATCTTCTACATGATGATATGGGAATATTATATTAGTAACACAGGCCAACAGTGGTTTTGGTGCCGGAGCTTTTAATGCTGATTTTAAGAACAATTGGGGTGCTGAATCCAATTATGACACTAGTTTTCTCCTATCAGCTATAGTTTTCAAGATATAGATATGTTGTTACTTACGTAAAAAAAATCATCTACATGATGATATGGGAATATTATATTAATAACACAGGCCAACAGTGGTTTTGGTGCCGGAGCTTTTAATCCTGATTTAAAGAACAATTGGGGTGCTGAATCCAATTATGACACTAGTTTATTCCTATCAGCTATAGTTATCAAGATATAGATATGTTGTTACTTACGTAAAAAAATCTTCTACATGATGATATGGGAATATTATATTAGTAACACAGGCCAACAGTGGTTTTGGTGCCGGAGCTTTTAATGCTGATTTTAAGAACAATTGGGGTGCTGAATCCAATTATGACACTAGTTTTCTCCTATCAGCTATAGTTTTCAAGATATAGATATGTTGTTACTTACGTAAAAAAAATCATCTACATGATGATATGGGAATATTATATTAATAACACAGGCCAACAGTGGTTTTGGTGCCGGAGCTTTTAATCCTGATTTAAAGAACAATTGGGGTGCTGAATCCAATTATGACACTAGTTTATTCCTATCAGCTATAGTTATCAAGATATAGATATGTTGTTACTTACGTAAAAAAATCTTCTACATGATGATATGGGAATATTATATTAGTAACACAGGCCAACAGTGGTTTTGGTGCCGGAGCTTTTAATGCTGATTTTAAGAACAATTGGGGTGCTGAATCCAATTATGACACTAGTTTTCTCCTATCAGCTATAGTTTTCAAGATATAGATATGTTGTTACTTACGTAAAAAAAATCTTCTACATGATGATATGGGAATATTATATTAATAATAATAAGTAATAGGATTAATTATTATTAATAAATAAGTAATTAGAAATCCTATTATTTCATTTAATGTCAATTTGTCAAAGACTAACGGGAATTTTAATGTTTCGGACAATAATATTCATTTATTCTTATACATTGATGTTGTTCCACCTTCAAAGTAGTCCCCATTTGGAGATTAATGCACTTGTGTGCCAGCGCTTCTTCCAATCCCCGAGAAACACTTCTCAAACTTTCGATCTTTGAGATAGCAGCCTTTAGTTCTTTCAGCGATGCGCTTTTAACGCTACGGCTGTAAAACCACGGCCCTCCCTTCTTAAGGTTCTCTTAATTAATAGGAAATGGGAAAAACTCACACGGAGTCCCACATCTGGCGAATATGGAGGCTGGGGCATCGTGACGGTATTGTTTTTGGCCAAAAATTCAAGAACATCCAATCAAGTGTGAGCTGGTGCATTAGTGCATTGGTGCATAAGCCATTTTGGAACGAATTTCGCTGCCACGCCATGTTTCAAACCCAAAAAATTGGAAGTGATGTCACGATCCAATGATCCAATCGATATATATCGCCAACATCATTCATCAGCGACCTCTCTAATTGTGATTCGGCGATCGTTCATTAATAACCATTTCTTACTTCACTTTTAATCCACGTTTTCATCGATTGTTGATGTGTTGGGGCGTCCAGGGCGTCCGTCTTCATCTTCAAGGTCTTCACGGCCTTCTTCTTGGAAACACGACGCTTATATACCACTCGTAGTAAACTCTTGATTTACTCATAGCAGACTCACCATTTAAGGCCTTTGTTTCAATATTTCACTCACACACTTTGTTTTACACTTTATTTAATATTTTACGCAAAATTTGAGTTACAAATTCATTGATCCATTTCTTTTAACAAACGAAAATCGCCCCGAGCTCATGAAACACGTCTCTAACCTTAGTGGCTGTCACAGACAAAGTCCACGGTGAGAAAAGCTGAAAGTTTTATATCATACTTCAGGGGCATGTATACCAACATAACAATAGAAAAAAGTTTGACAAACGGACTCTCCAATCCCAAGCGAAATGAAAAAATTCCCGTTAATTTTTGAACACACCACGTACATCTAAGTATTTGCAGCTGTACCTTCTAGGAATGACCTTTTCTGAGAATATATATTCCCTATTGTGTCCATTTAATTCTTTTTGATGATTAACCTCTATATTAATGTCTTATTGATGCTCGTCATAGTAATCCCCAAGGATGCCTCTCAAGCTCGCGATAAGTCACACGACGGTCTTTCTTCACGAGTTCTCGCACAGCATCAATGTTTACTGGCACAAAAACTGATTTTGGACGACCTTCACGACTTTCATCTCTGAACGGGCGGTGGCCATGATGGAATTCGTCATAGCAGTGTTTCACAGTGGCATAGGATGTGGTTCAATCACCAAAAGTGGAAGTAAGTTGATCAATGCACTCCTTTCTTGATAATCCACGTCGACAGTTGACGTTGGCCCCGAAGAAGACGTTGTCATGGCAAATAAATATAAATAGCAGCACTCGTAAGTATTCGTGATACATACTTAATTTCGACTTCCTATGATGACCAAGAATTAATTGCTCAGTCAGCCAAGGGGTTGCAAGCATTGCTGAGTGAATTGGAGGTTCACTGCGATAAATATGGGATGAGAATCAATATTAATAAAACAAAGGTTATTGTGGTTTTATCCGAGAAAGAGAAAGGCTTCAGCTAAACATTGAAATAGGAGGGGAAAAATAGAGCAGGTAGAACAGTTTATGCGTATCTGGGAAGTGTTTTGGACCAATACGGTCAAAGTGGTAGGGACGTAAGGAGAAGAATTGCAATGCTAGGCAAGGAGGCTTTCTCAAGGAGGAGGGAGTTGATGACGGGGACGTTGAGTAGGGAGGTTAAGACAAGACTCGTAAAAACTCTGATATGGAGCGTAGCTATGTACGGCGCGGAAACGTGGTCGCTGAAGCAGGAGGATAGATGTAGATTGGAGGCTATTGCAGATATGTGTGGGTGTGGAGAAGAATGGAGAAGGTGAAATGGACCGAAAGAAGGAAAACAAATGAGGAAGTACTGGAGATGGTGATAGGGGAGGAGAGGGGTTTGTTGGGAGATATCCTATGGAGGCAGATGGAAGATGGATGAAAGCCATATTGAGCGGTGGTGGGATGTTGAAGAGGGTAATGGAGGGGAGAATGTAGGGCAAGCGAGGAAAGGGAAGGAACAGGATAGGGTTGTTGGACGGGATGAAGGGAGGAAAGAAGTACACCGAGATGAAGAGGGACCTGATGTAGAGTAGGTTGCTGGTTTGGGTTTATTTGATAGTTGTGTCCATCCAAAAAACCTACCTTAACCGGTAGATTACCTAATAATAATATCGCAAAGACTCATCTGAATCCAGAGTTATGCATATTTCTCTCGGTGTTTCTTGACCTTTTCCAAAGCCGTCTTTGTATTTCTCTGTATAACCTTTCAAAGCCTAAACAATGCCCTTTTTCACTGGAAACAGCAAGTTATGATCGAGATACCAAATGTTCTGAAGAAATTATCGTTAAGAGCGTCAAACTTTCAGATGGAAACGTCAGATGGGGCCTAAAGCACTTATTGTCGTCGAGGCTGTAAATAAAAATAGCAACATTCATTATAAACCTTTTATTTAAATGTAATTACAGGTCCTTAGTTGACGAAAGTACGAACTTTCTGGTGAATATAGTTTGTCCTATAATATCACGAGGCGTGTTCATAAAGTAAGGCCCGTTTGGTCACAGGAAAAAATATACTCATATGAAACACATTTTATTGGCACTTTTAGTTAGCTACAAACCTACTTCACTTATCTACATAATCGCCGTTCACTTCTAAGCATTTTTCGTACCGCTGCACCAGCTTCTTTAACCCCTCTGCATAGAAACTCGCCGCCTGAGGGTTGAACCAATCGACAACGCCATTCTTGAGTTCCTCTTCGGTTTCGAAACGTTGTCCACCGAACCACTGTTTCAAGTGCAAGAAGAGGAAGTAGTCGCTGGGTGTAAGGTCAGGACTGTACGGTGGGTGGTTTAAAGAAGAGTTGCCGACGACCCAAAAACTCTCGTCCACTGGACATTCTTTGCTCTTTGTGGTGGGTGGTCGGTGAGCATTTTCGGTACCCACCTTGCACGCAATGTGTGGTATCCGAGGTTTTCCATTGACAATATTGTAGACAGTAGTGCGTCCAAGTTGAGGAAATTGTTCAGCCAGGCCATTAATTGTCAATCGACGATCAACATCGCAGTTTTTGTTCCACTTGCGAAACAATTTCATCGGTCAGAATACTACTGGGCCTACCACTTCGCTCTTCGTCTTAATGGACATTCGTTCGTCCATTTTTAAAATCACGGCACCATTGTCTAACCTTTCCTTCACTCGTAACTGTAGGTTTATAAACTAGGCATAATTCCCGATGAATTTCATAGCAGCCGACAATCCTTTTGCAAATACAAGAATCGTATGACAGAACGCACTTCACAGCTGGCGGGATGAACGATTGTCGCGAACATTGTTGTTTGCATGCACGGACAAGCAAACGACTTCTGAAACAAAACAAGTGCTGCTATAGCTTCTCAATGAATCAGTAGATGGCGCTGCAGGAGCAAAACTGTGTTCTGAAGCGCCAATATTTAAATATAAGCAAACGGTACTTACTTTAAGAATAAGCCTCTTATGAATATCGTTTGGTTGTCCAAAACCTCGTATTTCCGTTAATATTTTAAATTAACGCATTGCTTTTCGTTTTTTTTCCTCCGCGATTAATCAGATCGATATCGACACAAAGTTACCCATGTGGAAGTGACTCCCGAATGCTCATAACCTCCGGCTCTTTTGTACGATTCACTGATTCGTTCGTGCAACTCTTGACGGTTGAATGCAGTTATACGCGTCGAACCGTATTCCAGAACACGTACAAAAGGAGAAAAATAATTCCCATCATGCACCTGCCGGGGTTGACGGAAGCCAAAGGCTCCCCTTTTTTAACTGTTTAAACACCGTACCTCCAACTCAGAGCCTCCGGTCAGCTGTTATTTCAAGTCACTCAAAACCCGCTACCAACTCAAGATATACGTGAATGAGTTCTCTGACCTCTGAACATTCGTCGATAAGCAGGAGGAACATGTCGCGGAAGGCCTAAGGGGAGATAGGACACTTGTGCTGGCGGATACGTGGGTTTTATGCATTATTCGGACGTTCATTTGAAAATTGTTGGCTGGACTGAACATTTTATTGAAACTTCGTGTCCATCTGTGTTGATAATACGCGGCTTGTCCAATAATTACGCGAATTGAGGCCAAACAAATTTTATTTTGCATTAAATTTAGCAAGTCTACTTCTTCAAAGTACCCTCCATTCATTCGTAATAATGCTATGCCTTCTCATTATTATTCCATCTTCTTCTTAATGTCCATTCCACTATTGTTTAATAGTGAGGCACCCTTAGATGGAAGTCCTCCTTTAAGCAGCAGCAGTAGTTATATATATATATATATATATATATATACACTTTTTTGGAAAACCCACAAACGTGTAATGAAAATTCACTGATAGTCATAACAAACACAGAAACCAAAACACACAGAACTGTTCTGTTCCTAATTCCTCTTGAGAAAGGTGGTTGGACCACCGAAAATTCGAGAACCAGTGAGTTTTCCCACTTTTGTGTGTTTTGGTTTCTGTGTTTGTTATGACTATCAGTGAATTATATATATATATATATATATATATATATATATATATATATATATATATATATATAGGCTCTCTTTTCATATAATATTCCATTGTCTCTCGTTTCTTGCTCTATTATTATTATTGTGTCTTCCACACATCTAATGTACACCCAGTGATAAATACGAGTTGTGTTCAAAAGTTAACGGGAATGTTTTCAATTGGCCTGGGGTTGGGGAGCCCAATTGTCAAACTGTTTCTTAATATTATGTTGGTATACATGCCCCTGAAGTATGATAAAACTGTCAACTTTTGTCATATTCGCCAGATATGACTTTTGATTCGACAGATATGACTCCGTGTGACTTTTTCCCATTTCCTATTGATTAAGAGAGCCTTAAGAAGGGAGGGCCGTCGTTTTACAACAGCCGTAGATGACATTAAAAGCGCATCGCTGAAAGAACTAAAGGCTATCTCAAAGATCGAGAGTTTGAGAAGTGTTTTTCGGGGATTGGAAGAAGCGCTGGCACAAGCGCCTACACACGGATACAAAATATTCCACACACAGAAACATAAAGAAGAGACAGCCACAGTATGTATTGACGTTTCGTCGGCCAGACCGTGCCTGTTTCGTAGATTTCGAAAAACGTTCGATAGAGTGAATTGGGAAAAATTAATGCGTGCCATGCAGAGAATAGGAATGGATTGGAATAGGGACAGGAGACTGATCCGCAACCTGTACATGTCTATCAGACTGCTATCAGGTGCGAGTGGGGAACGGAGAGTCCGGATGGGCAGTGTTAGGAAGAGGTGTAAGGCAAGGGGTGTCCATTGTCACCGGTGCTGTTCCACGTATATGTGGAGGAAATGATTAAAGAGGCATTATGGGAAGAACTGGAGGTGATAGGAAATGAAAGTCGGAGGGGAATTCGTAAAATCGGTTAGGTTTGCTGATGACCAAGCATTAGTTGCTCAGTCAGCCAATAAGGGGTTGCAAGCATTGTTGAGTGAATTGGAGGTTCAGTGCGATAGATATGGGATGAGAATCAATATTAATAAAACAAAGGTGATGCGATTTTCCAGAAAGAAAAAGGCTAAGCTAAATATTAAAATAGGAGGGGAAAAATAGAGCAGGTAGAACAGTTTACGTATCTCGGAAGTGTTTTGGACCAACACGGTCAAAGTGGTAGGGACGTAAGGAGAAGAATTGCGATGCTAGGCAAGGAGGCTTTCTCAAGGAGGAGGGAGTTGATGACGATGGGGACGTTGAGTAGGGAGGTTAAGATAAGGCTGGTAAAAACTCTGATATGTAGCGTACGGCGCGGAAACGTGGTCGTTGAAGCAGGAGGATTGACGTAGATTGGGGGCTATTACAGATATGTGGGTGTGGAGAAGAATGGAGAAGGTGAAATGGGCCGAAAGACGGAATTAGCAAATGAGGAAGTACTGGAGATGGTGGGTGAGGAGAGGGGTTTGTTGGGAGAAATCCTATGGAGGGAGATGAAAGATGGATGAAAGGCGTATTGAGCGGCAATAGTGGGATGCTGAAAAAGACTCTATTAGAGGGGAGAATGCTAATGGCAGAGGAAGATAGGGCAGGAGTAGATGATAGGAATGTCTTGAATAGAGGATAAAGTATAGAGTACGGTGCTGGATTGGGTTTTGATTGGAATCGCAAAATATTTATTTGGCAGTTGTGTCCACCCAATAATCTACCTTAATTGGTAGATTGCTTAATCAATAAACAATATATGTACATATATATATATATGATTTCTTAGAAGTAACACGGAAGTGTTAAATAAAAAACTTAGACAGCAACACACAGCACGAGAACACATAAAAGGAACACTCACACGTAATATCATGATAATTTCGACGGACCTGAACTCTGTCTTCTTCGGAAGATAACTTAGGACTCATAATATTTATTTTTATATATAAACCATAAACACAGTAATCAACCCTAATAAGGTCGGTTTAGTAGGTGATGGTAGAGCTCACCCGTGTACCAAGCCCGACGGCGTGTGAATATTCACACATCAGGGTAGGGGGGCCAGTTCCTTTCCCTGTGCCGGTTATGGTTTCCCAGCATGATCTGGTACCCGAAAAATCAACTAGCTTGGGTGGAGCTGCAGGTGCCCAAAGTGCCTTGCCCGGGAATCGAACGCGGGACCCTTCGGTCAGTAATCCAACGCTCTACCCGCTAGACCACCGCGACCCACATATATATATATACATATATATATTTATTATTTATATTTTTATATATTTATATATAAGTATATCCCTCCCATGGACTACAACCTTGTCGTGGTGGAAGGGCTTGTGTGTTCCGATGACCCCTAGAGCTGTGCTGGCGGGAGTAATAATAATTACTCCTGGAAGGGTCACCCATGCCAGATAGGTCGAAGGTTAGGAGCCAGACGAAAGGTAGTCCACGCAGCGTCTGTTCCTCAGTGAGGCGGCTGCAATGGCGTCTGACCCCAGTGGGGCGGCCATTAAGTGATGGTGTCACGTTAAAAACACTATTGAGGAAGGCAACGGGAAACCACCTCAATTATGATTCCCAAGAATATTATGATGGGCACTATAGATAATATGAGTCCTGGCAACTACGGGACTCGGCCCAAGAGGCCGTGTGTCGTGCCCGGCAGCGGGAGAGGCAAGGCTTCCGCGGTCGTCATCCCACGAAACCCTTGCAGGGAAGAAATAACTTCAGCAGGACAGAAGACTCAGAAGAAGGCGAAAGTAGTAAGAATAGGAACCTGGAACGTCAGGACAATGTTGAGGAGAGGCAAATTAGAAAATATTAAGCGAGAGATGGAAAGAGGTAATATAGATATTTTAGGTCTCTGCGAGGTGAAATGGAAGGATAGCGGGGATTACTGGAGTGACAATTATAGAGTGATATACAGCGGCGGGGACGAGAGCCAACGAGGGGTTGCCGTAATTTTAAATAAAGGGGTAGGAAGAAGCGTAGGCAACATAGAGCAAGCGACAGATAGAATTTTACTCGTAGAGATTAAAGCAGAGCCGACGAACTTGGTCATTATTCAGGTATACATGCCACCGAGCAACCACAAGGAGGAAGAAGTCGATAGCATGTATGATGAGTTAGAGGATATCATCGCGAGTGTTCCTGCAGGGAAACATTTGATAGTGATGGGGGATTGGAATGCGACGGTAGGCGAAGGAAGAGATGGTGGTGAGGTGGGGGACTATGGGTTAGGCACGAGGAATGAACGCGGAGAGAAAGCAATTGAATTCTGCAGGAGACAGGGGTTAGTCATCACCAACACATGGTTTAGACACCACAAAAGGCGTAGGTATACATGGAAAATGCCAGGTGACTCAGAAAGGTATCAGTTAGATTATATTATGGTTAGGCACAGGTTTAGGAACAGTGTGATAAATTCGCACAGTTTCCCAGGAGCGGACGCGGACTCTGACCACAATTTAGTTGTTATGAAATGTAATGTTCGTTTCAAGAAGATAAGGCAAGGGCGGCGGGTTAAAAAATGGAATTTAGAAGCAGTAAATGAATAAACGAAGAAGGAGTATCAGGAGGCTGTAGAGAAAATGATGGATGACGGTAAAGAACTGAGTGCTATCGAAGAACAATGGGAATGTATCAAGAAAGGGATATTGGAAGCCGCTAAAGACACTATAGGAACCGTTAACGGGAAAAGGATAAGGAAACCATGGGTAACGGATGAGATGATTGCAAAGATGGACGAGAGAAGAAGATGGAAAAATGTAAACACAGAGTTAGGCAAAATGAAGTACAAAGAGTTAAACAATAAATTGAGAAGGGCCACAAATAAAGCAAAAGAAGAATGGTGGAAAACGCAATGCGAGGATATGGAAAGTCTACAGAAGAAGGGTGAAATTGGTGCTCTATACAGCAAGGTTAAGTTATTATCGGGAAGTAAGAAGGCAAGATCTGTGCTAACAGTTAAAGATAAATGGGGTAAGATAATAGTTGAACCAGGAAAAATCCAAGAGAGATGGAAGGAATATATAGAAACACTGTATGGTAAAGAACTTAGGCCGACAAGGTTAGACATAGAAAAGGTACATGACGTAGAAGAAGATAGCTTAGGTCCAGGCATACTCGACGATGAAATAGAAAGGGCATTAAAGGAGATGAAAGCAAATAAGGCTGTGGGGGTGGACAATATTCCTGTAGAAATGTTGAAAAGGTTAGGAAAAGGTGGGACGAAGGCCATATATGGACTGGTTCGTAGTATCTATGAGGAAGGAATCTGGCCGGAAGATTTTGTGAGATCGGTGTTAGTTCCTATTCCAAAAAAGGCAAAGGCTTCGTCATGTGAGGATTACAGAACAATAAGTTTGATATCCCACGCAGCTAAAGTTATTCTCAGGATCATCAACAAAAGGATAGAGAGTAAGGCAAATGATTACTTAGGGGATGATCAGTTTGGGTTCAGGAAAGGAAGAGGTACGCGTGATGCCATTGCAGTAATGAGATCACTAGTCGAGAGAAATATAGAATACAATCAGGACGTTTTTGCCTGTTTTGTAGATTTCGAAAAAGCGTTTGATAGAGTGAATTGGGAAAAATTAATGCGTGTATTGCAGAAAATAGGAATGGATTGGAGGGACAGGAGACTGATCCGCAACCTGTACATGTCTCAGACTGCTCAGGTGCGAGTGGGGAACGGAGAGTCCGGATGGGCAGTGTTAGGAAGAGGTGTAAGGCAGGGTTGCCCATTGTCACCGGTACTGTTCAACGTATATGTAGAGGAAATGATTAAAGAGGCATGGGAAGAACTGGAGTTAGGAATGAAAGTCGGAGGGGAATTCGTAAAATCGGTTAGGTTTGCTGATGACCAAGCATTAGTTGCTCAGTCAGCCAAGGGGTTGCAAGCATTGTTGAGTGAATTGGAGGTTCAGTGCGATAAATATGGGATGAGAATAAATATTAATAAAACAAAGGTTATGCGATTTTCTAGAAAGAAAAAGGCTAAGCTAAATATTAAAATAGGCGGGGAAAGAATAGAGCAGGGAGAGCAGTTTACATATCTCGGAAGTGTTTTGGACCAACACGGTCAAAGCGGTAGGGACGTAAGGAGAAGAATTGCGCTAGGCAAGGAGGCTTTCTCAAGGAGGAGGGAGTTGATGACGGGGACGTTGAGTAGGGATGTTAAGACAAGACTCGTAAAAACTCTGATATGGAGCGTAGCTATGTACGGCGCGGAAACGTGGTCGCTGAAGCAGGAGGATAGACGTAGATTGGAGGCTTTTGAAATGTGGGTGTGGAGAAGAATGGAGAAGGTGAAATGGACCGAAAGGAAAACAAATGAGGAAGTACTAGAAATGGTGGGGGAGGAGAGGGGTTTGTTGAGAGAAATCCTATGGAGGCAGGAAAAATGGATGAAAGGCGTATTGAGCGGTAGTGGAATGTTGAAGAGGGTAATAGAGGGGAGAATGTTGGGCAAGCGTGGTAAGGGTAGGAACAGGATAAGGATGTTGGACGGGATGAAGGGAGGAAAGAAGTACACCGAGATGAAGAGGGACCTGATATAGATTAGTTTGCTAGGTGGGGAGTTACAAAATGTTTATTTGATAGTTGTGTCCATCCAAAAACCTACCTTAACCGGTAGATTACCTAATAATAATAATAATATAAGTATATATATTTATTTATATTTTGAAATATATAAAGCAATGTAACATATACAATAAAAATATAGAGAGCAATATAACATTTAGGCGACACAATAGAGCACAGAATAAAACAGATAACACGTAAAAGAACACTCCCCTTGTAGATTGTTTGAGCTTTCGGCCTACTCCTCTGAGGCCTTCTTACGGTCAGACTCTACATATATATATGTATATGTATATTTCCATGTACATATATGGTGTTGCAACGGATGAGAAGAAATATCTGGTTCCCTCAATTTCTCTCTGTGGGACCAAGCAAAGTAGGGAAGACGCGTAAGAAAGTGCAGTGACCGGCTTTCTCTGAAAGCCTCGACTGTGTTTACTCTCCGCTTCCCCCACGATTCGCCGCCGAAATCCCCAAACATCCCTTCTGCTTACCGAGGATCTTCCACGGGATTGGCCCGCGCCCCGTCACCCGTGGAGACGCCTTGAGGTCGTCCCTCACACGATCTTCCTCCCCTCCTCGGTAACCGTTGAAGACGCCGTAGACATTTTTAAACTGCCGTTATTCCCAGCAGAAGATGCCGGACGATGGCTTCCTTTCCGTGGGGGCATACCATTTTCTTTCCCTCTTCCGCTATCAACTCGTCCTCCGCGTCCCAACACCCGGGTTGCCTGACTACGTGAGTTGATGCTGCGTCTGATATAGGATTTGTATCCATTTTTTCTATCATTTGCGATGGCCCTGCGAACGTTTTTATTGGGTAAATCTAATTATCCGTGTTCATTTGCCAATTATAATCTTCCTTCTCCTTGATGCAATAATTTCAGACTGTAAATATCGCCTTTATCGGGATTCGAACCCGGTTCCGTCGAAGTCCGGCCAGGAATGTTTTAGTCAGTTAAGCTATCCGGGCGTATACATATAAGGTTGGTCCCAAAAGCAATCCATTATCTTTGGGTGAAATTCAACACTTCATTTAAGATGTATCGTATTTTCCGATTTGGGTCAACAATGCACCGTTCTGCTGCCTCATCTGGTGCCATTTTAAAGCTAGCTTCATATTTCCTCTCAAATAGAAGTCTTTGTCCTTATTGGCGAAAAACTAGAGTAATCTTTTTTCACAATCTTCTCCTGATCGCCATTTCTTATCACTCGGGAAGTTTTGCAAATGCAGAAAAAGGTAGCGATCGCTTGGTTCCAGGTCCGGACTATATGGTGGATGCATTCAAACCTCCCAACCTATGCTCCCGGAGTCTCTGGCGTGTCACCACAGACGTGTGTGGACTTGCATTGTCCTGATGAAACACAACTACCCTTCTGTTGGCCAACGCTGGCCGTTTCTGGCCAATCGCTAGCTTCAAACGGGCCAGTTGTTGACAGTAGAGATCTGAATTTAGTGTTTGGCCATACGGAAGCAACTCATAATGAATGATTCCTTAGAAGTCCCGCCAAATACGCAGTAGAACCTTCCTGGCCGTTAGTCCTGGTTTGGCACCGTTTGAGCTGCTTCACCACGCTTTGACCACGATCGTTTGACCACAACATTGTCGTATGTGACCCATTTCTCATCCCCAGTCACCATCCGTCTAAGAAATGGGTCGAGTTTATTCCGTTTGGCCAAGGCTTCGCAGGTGGAAATTCGATTCATCCTGTTTCTTGGTGTTAATTGGTGTGGCACCCAAACATCGTGCTTTTTTTCGAATCCAGCCTTGCGAAAATGGTTTTAATACTGTGTTATGATCGATCTTTAGCTCCTGGGCGATGCTACGACTCATGCAAGTCAACTTTGATTATTTCTGTGATTTTATAGACATTTTCGACCACGGGCGACGCCTGTGCGAGGTGCTTCTTTAACATAGAAAATGCCCGAACGGAATCGACGGAACTAAAAGTGAAATTCACAATTTCAGCGGCCTGGCTTGCATTTTCGCCTTTAACAATGAAGAAAAGCTGTTAAAAATGAACCGGATTTTCTCTTTGTTGATTTCCATTGTTAACACCCTGTAACTCACACCTGAATGGAACAAACAAAAAACAACGAAAGATTTTTTTTGGTGTCAAATATCACCTTGACAACGAGCATAAACTTGAAATTGTTTGATCGATGCTTTACGAGATATCGATCGCAAAATCCATCTAACGAGCACATAATGGATTTCTTTCTCCCCAACCTGATATATATATATATATATATATATATATATATATATATATATATATATATATATATATATATATATATATATAAAGTCACTTTCTTGAAAAACCCACGAACGTGCACAGTAATGTAAATTCACTGATAGTCATAACAAACACAGAAACTAAAACATATGAAAGAGGGACTCACTCGTTCTCGAATTTTCGGTGGTGCAACCACCTTTCTCAAGAGGAATTAGGAACTGAGTTCTGTTATATATATATATATATATATATATATATATATATATATATATATATATATATATATATATATATATATATATATATGTACGGCGCGGAAGCGTGGTCACTGAAGCAGGAGGATAGACGTAGATTGGAGGCTTATGAAATGTGGGTGTGGTGAAGAATGGAGAAGGTGAAATGGACCGAAAGAAGGAAAACAAATGAGGAAGTACTGGAGATGGTGGGTGAGGAGAGGGGTTTGTTGGGAGAAATCCTATGGAGGCAGATGAAAGATGGATGAAAGGCGTATTGAGCGGTGGTGGAATGTTGAAGAAGGTAATAGAGGGGAGAATGTTTTGCCAGCGACGAAAGGGCAGGAACAGGATAGGGATGTCTTAGATAGGGGATGAAGGGAGGAAAGGAAGTACACAGAGATGAAGAGGGTTCTGATGTATAGAGTAGGTTGCTGGATTGGGTTTTGTTTGGAGTTACAAAATGTTTATTTGATAGTTGTGTCCATCCAAAAACCTACCTTAATCGGTAGATTACCTAATAATAATATATATATATATATATAAAAATCTATATAATCCTAAGGGGGATGTTGTGTGAAATGTTAGTCGTAGCGAATTCGTAGGGAGGCATTAGTTGGAGACGACAATGAGTCTCTCAGGGGATGTTGAGGGAGGATGCGGTTGGAGTGGTCACGTGGGAGGAGACGGCCACGCCCTCTGGGTGTGCGTGAAGAGATTACGAAAGAGGCCGCGGAGGAGGAGAGGGACAAGACATCACTCGTCTTCGAGGGAAAGGAAGAGGAGACTCTTCTTGCTCGTGCAGCCACGCAGGAGGAAGTTGGGGGCGCATGTTGGGGTCGACATGGACGAGAATCGATCGGGTGTACCGAAGTAACTGCCGCACGCGCTGTAATTAACTGAGGAAGCACCCGCGAAGAATCACGTAAATGTGAGAAATGACTGGGGTTTTTGGATATTCGGTGGCCAGACCACCTTTCTCAAGGGAGAGAAATAATTGAACTATACAAGCATCGATTTCTATATATATATATATATATATATATATATATATATATATATATATATATATATGATTTCTTCGAAGTAACACGGAAGTGTTGAATGTAAAATTTAGACAGTGACACACAGCACGAGAACACATAAAAAGAACACTCACAATAATATCTTGATAATTTCGACGGACTCGAGCTCCGTCTTCTTCGGAAGACACGATATGACAGTCATATCTTGTCTTCCGAAGAAGACGGAGCTCGAGTCCGTCGAAATTATCAAGATATTATTGTGAGTGTTCTTTTTATGTGTTCTCATGCTGTGTGTCACTGTCTAAGTTTTATATATATATATATATATATATATATATATATATATATATATATATATTATTATTATTATTATTAGGTAATCTACCGGTTTAAGGTAGGTTTTTGGATGGACACAACTATCAAATTAATATTTTGTAACTCCAAGCAAAACCCAATCCAGCAACCTAAACTACATCAGGTCCCTCTTCATCTCTGTGTACTTCTTTCCTCCCTTCGTCCCGTCCAACATCCCTATCCTGTTCCTGCCCTTGTCTCGTTTGCCCAACATTCTCCCCTCTATTACCCTCTTCAACATTCCACTACCGCTCAATACGCCCTCTTCACCTGCCTCCATAGGATTTATCTCAACAAACCCCTCTCCTCACCCACAATCTCCAGTACTTCCTCATTTGTTTTCCTCTCGGTCCATTTCACCTTCTCCATTCTTCTCCACACCCACATTTCATAAGCCTCCAATCTACGTCTATCCTCCTGCTTCAGCGACCACGTTTCCGCGCCGTACATAGCTACGCTCCATATCAAAGTTTTTACGAGTCTTGTCTTAACATCCATACTCAACGTCCCCATTGTCATTAACTCCCTTCTCCTTGAGAGAGCCTCCTTGCCTAGCGCAATTCTTCTCCTTACGTCCCTACCACTATGACCGTATTGGTCCAAAGTAGATTTTCATCCTTGTATGTTTATCTGTCTTTGTATGTTCTTTCTTTGTGCAAATATATTTTTGTGTGTATATATATAATATATATAGGTTATGGTTTCCCAGGAAGATCTGGTACGAGTGGTATAAGCATTTCCAAGAAGGCCGTGAAGACCTTGAAGATGAAGACGGACGCCCTGGACGCCCCAGCACATCAACAATCGATGAAAACGTGAATTAAAAGTGAAGTAAGAAATGGTTATTAATGAACGATCGCCGAGTCACAATTAGAGAGAGGTCGCTATTGATGAATGATGTCGGCATATATCGATTGGATCATTGGATCATGACATCACTTCCAATTTTTTGGGTTTGAAACATGGCGTGGCAGCGAAATTCGTTCCAAAATGGCTTATGCACCAATGCACTAATGCACCAGCTCACACTTGATTGCTTGTTCGTGAATTTTTGGCCAAAAACAATACTGTAACGATGCCCCCCAGCCTCCTCCATATTCGCCAGATATGGAATCTCCGTGTTTGATTTTTTCCCATTTCCTATTAATTAAGAGAGCCTTAAGAAGGGAGGGCCGTGGTTTTACAGCCGTAGATGACATTAAAAGCGCATCGCTGAAAGAACTAAAGGCTGCTATCTCAAAGATCGTGAGTTTGAGAAGTGTTTTTCTGGGATTGGAAGAAGTGCTGGCACACAAGTGCATTAATCTCCAATTGGGGACTACTTTGAAGGTGGACAACATCAATTGTACGAGAATAAATATTTATATTATTGTCATAAATATAGAAATTCCCGTTAATTTTATAAAACATCTCCTATATGTGTAGTTATTTGTATTTCTGCAATTATAAGTTGCATGGCTAACGTCACATACTGTAGTTACTGTAGTTTTTTGCCGATAAGGACCTAGACTATTATTGGAGAGGCATTATGAAGCTACCTTCGTAATGGCAACAGATTTTGCAAGAAGAACTGTACATGTTTGACGCAAATCGCACAATCCGAAACATCTTAAGTAAAGTTTTGAATTTTACGCAAAAATAATGGATTTCTTTTACCCCAAGCTAATATTCGTAGTCCAATGGTTTATTTAGGAGGAAGGGACACCGTTTGGTCTCAATTACGCCCAGATAAAGACCTCTGTACGCGTATATCTATCTCTGTCGCAGTTTTCTATGTTCCACAACGTTTGGGCAATGGTATTTGAGGACCCAGGAGGAGGTTTAGGGCAGAGGTCATTGGGAAAGATAATTCCCTTTCGTAAACTCCTACGCCGTCGAGAAGAAGTGGGCATGGGCCCACGTATAAGCGTGACGTAGAGCCGCGAACGACTCCCTTCCCTGAGAGATGACCATATTCAGAGAGTTCACTCGTTGACCCATATTTGGGAGTTACCAGAACACCCACTTGTTAAAGAACGAGGTCAATTTTATCAGCTCTTGAGGTGATTTTCCCTAAATTCAATCTTTTTATTTCCCTTGCTGCGATCTTAATGTTACGAAACCCAACTGGTACTACTATATTTCTTCACGATACCTCGGTCTCTGAAGGAATTAAAGTTAAGGTCGATACTTTACCCATCCCTTTCAAGAATAATTTGTACTCTGTCCAGTTAATACGCAAACTGTTGCATAGTGACGGCCATGACGCGGATTATAGCCCCGCCCAATGGTGGCGCTAGTTGCCCGAGACCCAATAATGAGTCGTCTGTGTTTGGCGGATCGTCGTGCTGTGCGTATGGTGCCAGTTATGTTAGTTTCTTCTGTCCATTGTATTTATACTGTTTGTCGTCGAAAATGGAAATCGACGAAATCACAGAGCGACGAATCAACATATCAGGTTTTTTAGTGAAGTGCGGTGGTAAAAGTTATCGAGAAATTACTGAGAAATGTTTTGACAGCTGTGTATACGGTGATAATGCTCTGGATAAGAAAATATCCGTCTTCAAAGTGGATTGAGCGTCTTAAAAAGATGGCAAACGAGACAATAGACGCCAAGACGGATGATGACGCAAGGCCTTTGAAGACCTTCTATCCACCAACTGTATGTTGACATTGGCAATAACATTGATCGTGTGTGCAATGGGCCCTTGTCCTCCTTCTTACCAATGATCGTAGTCATATTAAAACTGTCCGAAGGACGATATCTGAAGAATAGTGAACTGAATTTAGAATGGAAAATCAACAGTGCAACCACACAATACTGCTATTTCACTACCGAACATATTATTGGATGGATGGATGGATCAATGGACCAATGACCACAATGCACTTGCACATTAATTCATTGAGGATTGATTGTCCGTCGCCAGTGTAATAATATCCAATCACCCTGTTGATCCATTGATCATTACACAGGCCAACAGTCGTTTTGGTGCCGGAGCTTTTAATGCTGATTTAAAGAACAATTGGGGTGCTGAATCCAATTATGACACTAGTTTTTTCCTATCAGCTATCGTTTTCAAGATATAGATATGTTGTTACTTACGTAAAAAATCTTCTACATGATGATATGGGAATATTATATTAATAATTATCTCATTGGCCTACAATATAGAAATATACATAAAACTTATTGACAGTTTATTGAAAATAAAAGGAACACCGCAGAGTGGTTATAAATTAGTATACTTATAGATTTATTTAACTTTGAAAATTATTTTCCGGAATATATCAAATATTAAAACAACTAATCGTAAGATGTGCCATATCTAAAAAAGTAGAGCTGTTAAATAAAAACGGATTTCATATTTGGATTCAGCTCTACAAATATAGTTAAAATCAACACAAAGATTCCCGGCACCAAAAAACAAATTTTTTTTGTAGGCCTGTGTTATCATTCCTCCTCCTCCTTATTGTATAGATCTCCTCTCGCCCCCTTTGCGACTACTTTTCTCCTATTCCCATTTAAATGTGATAATTGGGGACGTACATATATTATATATTACTTGGATGGTGTACATTAGATGTCTGGAAGACGCAATAATAATAATAATAGAGCAAGAAACGAGAGACGATAGAATATTAAATAAAAAGAGAGCCTCTATATATATAAACCATAAACACAGTAATCAACCCGAAGGTCGGTTTAGTAGGTGATGGTAGAGCTCACCCATGTACCAAGCCCGACGGCGTGTGAATATTCACACATCAGGGTAGGGGGGCCAGTTCCTTTCCCTGTGCCGGTTATGGTTTCCCAGGAAGATCTGGTACCCGAAAAATCAACTAGCTTGGGTGGAGCTGCAGGTGCCCAAAGTGCCTTGCCCGGGAATCGAACCCGGGACCCTTCGGTCAGCAGTCCAACGCTCTACCCGCTAGACCACCGCGACCCGCTCTATATATATATATATATATATATATATATATATATATATATATATATATAACTACTGCTGCTGCTTAAAGGAGGACTTCCATCCAAGGGTGCTTCACTATTGAACATTAGTAGAATGGACATTAAGAAGAAGATGGAATAATAATAAGAAGGCATAGCATTATTACGAATGAATAGAGAGTACTTTGAAGAAGAATAGGGGAGAGACGAAATCAAGGATGCAGCCTCTAAAAATTGCCAAATGAAGTTTTTCATGGCCTCAGTTCGCGTATTAATTGTATGGATAAGTGTCGTTTCTCGTAATGACACTCGAAAAATCCTGCGTCGTTATCGATTTATATCGATCCCGTTCGGTTTTCCTATTTCGTATCGTCGTTTCGATTTTTCTATTCTACATTATTGAACTGTCTCCGTCCTTGGTGTGTTTTTTGCGATGCTAATTGATTTCAATATCGATTTTATTTCATTTCTAAAATGGCAACAAAATCTAAGGTGTAGACTGACTAAATTTCGTCGGGAGTATAACGTTTTCATTGGCCATAGTTCACGTATTTATTTTGGCAATTATCGTATATTGTAAACGTGTGGTTACTTAGCAGCGAGCAGATAAACAAGGAAGCAATGTGCCATTTTACGGCATTTGAGTTAAATCTTTTAACAAATGTGTTCATTGTGCCCGAATTAAGAAAGCGTCGTGTGTTCTAAAAATAGCATTGGTTAGAGAAAGATCACGTAAAGATTTAGCATGAGTTTCAAGTTTTTATTGCGAGTAGTTTCTCCATAAAAAAATGAAACGTGGAGTTGGACACAATGTCAACAAGTACAGCAAGATTTTTAAAATGGCGAATTAACGCGAATGTTGAAATTCCAACGCTGGAGTTTTCGCTCAGATCCACACAATTCATAGTTTACACATAATAATAATTAATTAACACCATCTGGAAGCCATTACGTGTTCCAATAACAATTGAAAAACGAATTTCAGATGCGTGCACGTATTGTTTCCCGTAAAAACCTATCCTAGGACTGGTTAAATTCATCAGCGGAACTCTTTTACAAAATCGAACATGGAGGGAAGTATTTTATAGATATTAGGAAAATAAATACGGGGAAATATGGAGAAAGAATGGGTTTATATTCGAGGGATACTTGAAGATTTTAATTATTATTCCGCATTGCGAAACCCATTTAACACCAATTAACATGCAGACAACAACAAATCCATTCCTCTAAATTTGCGTCGACATTAATTATTTCGTACATTTATCTGATATTAGTTTTCTTGAGAGTTCTTCCCAATGGGACGCATCACAATATTCAATGGTATTCCAATTGTTTGATGGGTTCTTGGCATTATCTTTCAATGTCCGATCTCTTTTTTCAATCTTTCCGGGTTTTATTGCCTTCGGTAATTCTCCACGTCGACAACTCCGGACAAATCTGCTTTTAGCGTGATATTTTCCAGCTTCGCGAAATCGGTCGTCAGTTTTTTCTACGGACCATTGCCCTCGCTTGTTTTTTCCCCATTTGCAATTTTACCTTGACTGTACTTTCTCCGCTTTAAACAACATTTACCACATCAATGGCTGGGCGATTGGTTTACTCAGGAGAAATCGAGTTTGTCGTAATTTTGAGTTTTTATGAAAATGAAGACAGTGATCATATTATGCGGTGTGTATGTATAAATGTGCGTATATATATATTCATTCAAACATAGAAATAGGTATAAGGAAAGGGGATAGGGAAACACATTAAAGGCGAACACAGGACATGTGGGGAAGGCGGTTTTTGAGCAGATCACGGAAACGCACCGTTCCTATCCTTTATAAGATCGTATGAATGCTTTTCTACTATCCTTTCCCCTTCTTGTGTCCCGTCTATTTCTCCTTTGGTGGGGGAAACAGCTCCATAACGCCATCTCTCGGGCAACATCTATCTGAGCACTTTGGCGCTTTATAAGATCGCAGATCTCAAGGTAAATCAGGTTTGCCTATTAGCTCAACTGGTAGAGCATCCGCCCGGAAAGTGGAAGGTCCGTGGTTCAAATCCCGGAAAAGGAATTATTTTTACTTTCGTGATCTGCTCAAAAACCGCCTTCCCCACATGTCCTGTCTTCGCCTTTTATGTGTTTTCCTATCCCCTGCGAGCCACCTAAAAGGTGTGTGGCAGGGGGTGTAGCACCATGAAGGAAGGGTAAGGGTTGAAGAGGTTGGGGGTTAGGTTAGGAAAGGTGGGGGGAACCTGTAAGAAATATATGCATATATACATATTCACATATATATAGTATAGTAGTAGTATATATGCACACACACAGACATATATATATATATATATATATATATATATATATATATATATATATATATATATATATATATATATATATATATATATATATGTCTGTTTATATATAACTTTTGGACGGCACAATAGATCACAGAATAAAACAGATAACACGTAAAAGGTCTACAGTGTGTGTCCTTTTACGTGTTATCTGTTTTATTCTGTGTTCTATTGTGCCGTCCAAAAGTTATATTGCTATCGTGAGTACTTCCGCATCATCTATATATAATATATATATTAAAATATACATATATACACACATACATACACATATGTATACATATCCTCGCGCAGTCCCTAACCTGTACGTTAATACTTATTGTAATGTACTAAGTCCTGGGGAATGTCGACTACAAGCATTCTGGTCCCTTATCGTTCTTGGTAAAAATGACATTTTAAACCTGTCAGTCTCCCAGTCTATCTCTGTCTAATCTTACATTCGTGATTCCTCCGACAGTAGTATTATTAAGGGTTCGTATTATATTCTTGATGTCATCGGAAAAGGGCCCATCTTTAAATGTTATTTAATAAGTTTAATCTATATTGTAAACACCGGTGCGTAAGAGGATCTCATCCTAAATTGTCTAGCAAAGTAGATAGACGCTGCTGCGTTGGTCATAACAATGTTCGACTCTCAAATCTAAGCCTCACTCCGCTGAACTCGATCTAATTCCGAAACCAAATTTATATTCTGAGGATCCCACATATATTGACTGGCAGCAGCATACATACTCTAGGTGGGCTAGCCTCAACAAGGCAAGGAAACATTGTTCCTTCACTTGTTCGTCGGCATTTACCATTGAGCACTCTTTTCACAAATCCCAATTTTTTATTAGCACGACCGCATATTTCTCGTATGTGTTTTCCCCCAGGACAGTTCGTGAGTAATTGTTACACCCAAGTATTTAAAGGAATCCACCCTTGCGATATTGGTTTCTTTCACTTAAACTTACTTATTTTATTTTTATTACTTAAACTTACTTATTTTATTTTTATTACTTAATCTTACTTTTCACTTATATATACACACGCATCCGGACTCTCCGTTCCCCACTCGCACCTGATAGCAGTCTGAGACATGTACAGGTTGCGGATCAGTCTCCTGTCCCTCCAATCCATTCCTATTTTCTGCAATACACGCATTAATTTTTCCCAATTCACTCTATCAAACCCCTTTTTCAATTAACATACGAAACAGGTAAATACGTCTTGATTGTACTCCATATTCCTCTTTCGATTAGCGATCTCATTACTGCAATGACATCACACGCGTACCTCTTCCTTTCCTAAATCCAAACTGATCATCCCCTAAGTAATCATTTGCCTTACTCTCTATCCTTTTGTTGATGATCCAGAGTATAGCTTTAGCTGCGTGGGATATCAAACTTATTGTTCTGTAATCCTCACATGATGTAGTCTTTGCCTTTTTGGAATAGGAACTAACACTTAACTCACAAAGTCTTCCCCCGATTCCTTCCTCATAGACACTACGCTGGTTCCCTAGGTGACGATATGTTCATTTTTAACAGGGCGAGGGGGGTGTGGCAGTCTATGAATAGACCCCGTGTTGGGTTTGTGGCGAGGGTGGCCTTTGGGCCTAGGGTGGAGTGTTCGTCATGGATATACTCCCAGCGAGTGGTGATAGCGTCATCGCAGGACGAGGCTAGCGGCGGATTCGTTGCATAGTTCGATGACCGCCCCTGTCTCTGAGGACCTTACTCGTCTCAAGTGTGTCCAGATTTGACCAGGGACGGTGTTGTCCGGAAGAAGCTGACGCTTCAGCGACGGAACAAGTATTTAAATACACTCTGGTTAAAAACTTGATGTAATAAATAATTATATAATAAATATTTCATTTAGTTTTTAAACTCTGATGGCACAGTAGTTTATTCAACACTATATATATATATCGATGATGTGGAAGCACTCTCGAGAGCAATATAGGATTTGGACGGCATAATAGAACCAGAATAAAACAGATAACACGTAAAAAGACACTCACCCTGTCGATTGTTTGATCTTTCGGCCTACTCCTATGAGGCCTTCTTCAGGTCAGACTCTTTTTACGTGTTGTCCAAATTATTCTGTGTTCTATTGTGCCGTCCAAATGTTATATAAACATATATATATATATATATATATATATATATTATTATAAGGTAATCTACCGGTTAAGGTAGGTTTTTGGATGGACATAACTATCAAATAAACCTTTTGTAACTCCAAACAAAACCCAATCCAGCAACTTAATCTACATCAGGTCCCTCTTCAACTCTGTGTACTTCTTTCCTCCCTTCATCCCGTCCAACATCCCTATCCTGTTCCTGTCCTTTCCTCGCTTGCCCAACATTCCTCCCTCTATTACCCTCTTCAACATTCCACTTACCGCTCAATACTCCTTTCATCCATTTTTCATCTGCCTCCATAGGATTTCTCCCAACAAACCCCTCTCCTCACCCACCATCTCCAGTACTTCCTCATTTGTTTTCCTTTCTGTCCATTTCACCTTGTCCATTCTTCTCCACACCCACATTTCAAAAGCCTCCAATCTACGTCTATCCTCCTGCTTCAGCGACCACGTTTCCGCGCCGTACATAGCCACGCTCCATATCAGAGTTTTTACGAGTCTTGTCTTAACATCCCTACTCAACGTCCCCGTCATCAACTCCCTCCTCCTTGAGAAAGCCTCCTTGCCTAGGGCAATTCTTCTCCTTACGTCCCTACCACTTTGACCGTATTGGTCCAAAACACTTCCGAAATATGTAAACTGTTCTACCTGCTCTATTTTTTCCCCGCCTATTTTACAGTTTAGCTGAAGCCTTTTTCTTTCTGGAAAATCGCATAACCTATGCTTTATTAATATTGATATTGAAGTATGAGTGATGGCGGTCATAAGTAGCATAGCATAGGCTTGAAAACATTGGGTAAAAACGTGTGGTTAAGTGATATCTCATTGCAGGTAGCCATTTTACTTACATCTCAGATTGAAGAGAATGCTAATGGGAGGATAAATGAGTTGGCGTTGGGTTTGTTGCGTTAAACCTTTCTCGGATTCCTGGGGGGGAGGGGGGCAGGTGGTGGGCAGGAAGGGTGTTTACCAGTTACGCCTCCCCCCCCGTTCTCCCCATTCACCACCCCTTGGTACGCTTTCGTCACAATCCCACCGCTAACCACTCCGTCTCTTCCGGCGTTCTCACGCCTGTGTTCAAGTTGTGAAGTCTTTTAATGTTTAACCCAAGACCCACCTTTGCAAATTAGTCGAGACTTGACTCAGTTTAAGATCGTTGCTCCATTAAAACGTTTTAGGAATATTAACTGTTTTCGCCCGTAATAATTCGCAATATGCAACTAAACATAAATGCCATCGCGCCATTTTTGAATTATTGATTAAACCCCTCACTCTAGTGGTGCCTATGCGAACTTCTTGTACTGTACAGTGCAGCCATCTATGAGTTGCATTTTTAATTACGAGTACAGGCTGACAACTAATGTAAACGTGCTTTGTAAACCACAAACAAAATGAATTTTAAAGTCACTCCTTGTCGCAATTGTACGCAAGGTGTGTGGACGAACGTTGTCATGATGCAAGATTATTATTGGGGCCAGACTGTCTTCAACGCGACAAACTTGATTCCAATTTGGCGATATACGATATACGCTTCTGATGAGTGAATCGCCGGTCACGAATTGAATCAAACCTTCCACGATTTTGCGATATTTAACCATCTGTGGCAGTGGTTGGACGTCCGCTGTGTGTGTCCCATCAACAATTGTGGCTTTTACAGGCTCGCAACCACGAAATTTTACGGCCAATCTATTTACAGTAGACCTATGAATATGATTTGCTTGATGTCGGTCGAGCATCTTCATACCAAATTGCGTTCCTACCCAAGTAATGAAGGGATAAGGCATTGAGGGCAGAGAAGCCAAGAAAGCTTGCTAAAAGACAAAAAAGGGCTTTCAGGGAGATGAAATCGAGTATATAAGGCCTCGGGGGTAGACAACATTCCTGTAGAACTGTTGAAATGTTTAGGATAATGTGGGAAGAAGGCCCTATATGGACTGATTCCTAGTATCTATGAGGAAGGAATCTGGCCGGAAGATTTTGTGAGATCGGTGTTAGTTCCTATTCCGAAAAAGGCAAAGGCTTCGTCATGTGAGGATTACAGAACAATAAGTTTGATATCCCACGCAGCTAAAGTTATTCTCAGGATCATCAACAAAAGGATAGAGAGTAAGGCAAATGATTACTTAGGGGATGATCAGTTTGGGTTCAGGAAAGGAAGAGGTACGCATGTGATGCCATTGCAGTAATGAGATCACTAATCGAAAGAGGAATATCAGAATACAATCAGGACGTAATTGCCTGTTTCGTATGATTATAGGAATAAGGGATTTGATAGAGTGAATTGGGAAAAATTAATGCGTGTATTGCAGAAAATAGGAATGGATTGGAATAGGGACAGGAGACTGATCCGCAACCTGTACATGTGTCAGACTGCTCAGGTGCGAGTGGGGAGCGGAGAGTCCGGATGGGCAGTGTTAGGAAGAGGGGTAAGGCATGGGGTGTCCATGGTCACCGGTGCTGTTTGACGTATATGTCAAAGATAGTTCTTTACTTTTGTAAACTGATTCATCAGTCATGTTTCTTTAATGAATACGTTAATTTTTTAAAAAAACGACTTAACACGACGAAGTATTCCTTGGGAAATTCGCTATCATCGTGCGACAATATCAGGACCCGGAAATTAATTGTCACTTCCGTGTGGCGAACCTTTTTTTTTTAATTTTCAATGGCGAAATGTCGTGCTAATTTGACGAATATCGGCCTCGGGAGTTCTAAACGCTTTCTGAACTCAGTAAACTCACTCGATGGAATGTTTTACTGCCCCAAGTTCTGCTCGAAGACGTTATGTACAATAGGGAAATTCAAGAAATGGATTAAATAACATGTAATCCAAAGAATGGGAGTCGTTTCATGTGTACTTGATTGAGAATGGCATCATATTCATGTTCCAATACGTTCATTTGACCAAGATTTCATGATTGCTACTCAATATATTGATAACACAGGCCTACAAAAAATTGTTTTTTTGCTGCCGGGAATCTTTGTGATGATCTTAACTATATTTGTAGAGCTGAATCCAAATATGAAATCCGTTTTTATTTAACAGCTCTACTTTTTTAGATATGGCACATCTTACGATTAGTTGTTTTAATATTTGATATATTCCGGAAAATAATTTTCAAAGTTAAATAAATCTATAAGTATACAAATTTATAACCACTCTGCGGTGTTCCTTTTATTTTCAATAAACTGTCAACAAGTTTTATGTATATTTCTAGATTGTAGGCCAATGAGATAATTATTAACATAATATTCCCATATCATCATGTAGAAGATTTTTTTACGTAAGTAAAAACACATCTATATCGTGAAAACTATAGTTGATAGGAAAAAACTAGTGTCATAATTGGATTCAGCACCCCAATTGTTCTTTAAATCAGCATTAAAAGCTCCGGCACCAAAAACACTGTTGGCCTGTGTTATTAATATAATATTCCCATATCATCACGTAGAAGATTTTTTTACGTAAGTAAAAACACATCTATATCGTGAAAACTATAGTTGATAGGAAAAAACTAGTGTCATAATTGGATTCAGCACCCCAATTGTTCTTTAAATCAGCATTAAAAGCTCCGGCACCAAAAACACTGTTGGCCTGTGTTATTAATATAATATTCCCATATCATCACGTAGAAGATTTTTTTACGTAAGTAACAACATATCTATATCTTGAAAACTATAGTTGATAGGAAAAAACTAGTGTTATAATTGGATTCAGCACCCCAATTGTTCTTTAAATCAGCATTAAAAGCTCCGGCACCAAAAACACTGTTGGCCTGTGTTATTAATATAATATTCCCATATCATCACGTAGAAGATTTTTTTACGTAAGTAACAACATATCTATATCTTGAAAACTATAGTTGATAGGAAAAAACTAGTGTTATAATTGGATTCAGCACCCCAATTGTTCTTTAAATCAACATTAAAAGCTCCGGCACTAAAACCACTGTTGGCCTGTGTTATTAATATAATATTCCCATATCATTATGTGTTAGATTTTTTTACGCAAGTAACAACATATCTGTATCTTGAAAACTATAGTTGATAGGAAAAAACTAGTGTCATAATTGGATTCAGCACCCCAATTGTTCTTTAAATCAACATTAAAAGCTCCGGCACTAAAACCACTGTTGGCCTGTGTTATCAATATAATATTCCCATATCATCATGTAGAAGATTTTTTTACGTAAGTAACAACATATCTATATCTTGAAAACTATAGCTGATTGGAAAAAACTAGTGTCATAATTGGATTCAGCACCCCAATTGTTCTTAAAATCAACAATAAACGCTCCGGCACCAAAACCACTGTTGGCCTGTGTAATTAAGTGGTTAAAACTTACAATTTAGTTTGGTACGACTTAATTAACTTCGCGAATGAGTAAAAACCCTTCGAGTTGCCCTGAGTTAAGGTATTAATCTTATCCAATATGATATATACCACGTCGAATCCAAAATGGCAGCTATCTCAACTCGGTCGTCATGGCAACTTCGTGAGATCGGCTCACGTTTGAAAAGTACGAGTCCACGAGGGATGCCGTCTCTTCCACGGCCCGGTTTCCTCTTCCTTAACACCTTTATTCCCTTCCTTGAGCGGTGGGTAACCGTTACTCGGGACTGAGTTACGGGGAGAGGGCCGGAGGGGGTGAAGGGTGACTCGTCTTGCAAGAAAAGCCAAGGTCAAGTGACGTAACAGGACTGGGAAGGAGGAAGTGATCCTTGGATGGAGTTGAACCGGATCATCTGTGGACGATCGAATCTTCGCGCGAACGGGTCGGGTGAGCGGATCATCTGAATATATATCACTGATATCGGAGATGTTGACCTTTTTTTCGATTCAGAGCCGTTCCATGTATTAAGGCTTAAACTAGCCTTTTACTTTCCAATTAAACCTATTAACCTGGGTTATAATTACTTTAAATTTCATCCCATACATTCATACAAATAAAGCAAAAGAAGAGTGGTGGAAAACGCAATGCGAGGATATGGAAAGTTTACAGAAGAAGGGTGAAATTGGTGCTCTATACAGCAAGGTTAAGTTATTATCGGGAAGTAAGAAGGCAAGATCTGTGCTAATAGTTAAAGAAAAGTGGGGTAAGATCATAGTGGAACCAGAAAAAATCCAAAAGAGATGGAAGGAATATATATAAACAATGTATGGTAGAGAACTCAGGCCGATGAGGTTAGACATAGAAAAGGAACATGACGTAGAAGAAGATAGCTTAGGTCCAGGCATACTCGACGATGAAATAGAAAGGGCATTAAAGGAGATGAAAGCAAATAAGGCTGTGGGGGTGGACAACATTCCTGTAGAAATGTTGAAATGGTTAGGAAAAGGTGGGACGAAGGCCATATATGGACTGGTTCGTAGTATCTATGAGGAAGGAATCTGGCCGGAAGATTTTGTGAGATCGGTGTTAGTTCCTATTCCAAAAAAGGCAAAGGCTTCGTCATGTGAGGATTACAGAACAATAAGTTTGATATCCCACGCAGCTAAAGTTATTCTCAGGATCATCAACAAAAGGATAGAGAGCAAGGCAAATGGTTACTTAGGGGATGATCAGTTTGGGTTTAGGAAAGGGAGAAGTACGCGTGTGATGTCATTGCAGTAATGAGATCGCTAATCGAAAGAGGAATATGGAGTACAATCAAGACGTATTTACCTGTTTCGTATGTTAATTGAAAAAGGGGTTTGATAGAGTGAATTGGGAAAAATTAATGCGTGTATTTTAGAAAATACGAATGGATTGGAGGGACAGGAGACTGATCCGCAACCTGTACATGTCTCAGACTGCTATCAGGTGCGAGTGGGGAACGGAGAGTCGGGATGGGCAGTGTTAGGAAGAGGTGTAGGGCATGGGGTGTACATTGTCACCGGTGCTGTTCCTTTCCCCTTTCCTTATCTATTTCTAAGTGTGTGAGGTAATATTTATTCGCCGCATGGCGGGATTTCATGTTTGAATGTGTATTTACAATGCAAATACACAGCAATGCCTTTGAGAGATGATCTGTTTCTGAAAAAAAGATCTCCACAATTTAAAGATACCTCAGTCAGGTGTTCCGTAGAGTTCATTGCTTTCTGGTTTGGACTCTCTCTCATTTCCTTTTCTTCCTAGTGTCAGCTGTCTCATCAAATGTTCTTTTCCCATCTATTGCATAATCGGGAATCTTGATTAGGAGGGTGTAAATTCATATATATTGGACAAAGAATGCCAACAAAGAAAAAATGAAAAACAGATCTCGCATGTGGAATTTATTAGGAAACTAGTACAGGATCTAGTTGGAGAATTCCGAGATGTGTCACAGACTTCCAGGGTTAGATTACCATCCACAAACAGAGCGACGTTTAGATGGGAAACTCCATATAATCACACCTCACCCTAACAGAAAATCATATAGATTGTGCGGTTTGCTCTAACAGAAAAATCAAAGGTGGAAGAAGAGAGACGATATATATATATGCGGGTCGCGGTGGTCTAGCGGGTAGAGCGTTGGACTGCTGACCAGAGGGTCCCGGGTTCGATTCCCGGGCAAGTCACTTTGGGCACCTGCAGCTCCACCCAAGCTAGTTGATTTTTCGGGTACCAGGTATTCTTGGGAAACCATAACCGGCTCAGGGAAAGGAACTGGCCCCCGTACCCTCATGTGTGAATATTCACACGCCGTATAGGGCTTGGTACATGGGTGAGCTCTACCGTCAACTACTAAAAAACCGACCTTCGGGTTGATTACTGTGTTTATATATATATATATATATATATATATATATATATATATATATATATATATATATATATATATATAATTATATATGTGGTTTGCTCTAACGGAAAAATCAAAGGTGGATGAAGAGAGACGATATATATGTATATCTGTGAGAGACACGGTCTTCATGTTAGGTGCATGCTTACAAAAATATCATACCACGAAAAATTCTACAGTTTAAATTATGGTTCGTCAATAAATTCATCCATATTTATGTAAAAAGATGTAATTAAATTAGTTCGTATGAAGAGGAACTCCAGTTTTTCAGTCTAGTGCCACGTTTAGTGAATTTGGGGCATTTTAATAATTTAATCCCGAGTTGACTAAGGAAATCGAGGAAAAAGACACCCGAGTGCAAAGGGTTAAGTCGAATATCACATACTTAACACGTAGAGGTATTGTTTTTCAGTAATTATAACTAATAAATGACTGAGAGGCATGTGGATTACATCTATTCTGCATATTAATTGAAGTTTATACGCATAATTTTGTGAGTTATACCAATTAATGTTTGTATAGCAGTTTTTGGAAGATGTTTATGGAATTAACTTGAAGTACGGGTAAGATGAAGAGGTTAATACAGCGTGATTAAGTTAATTCATTAATAGAAAGGTTACCGTGGCCTGGAGAATCAACAATTTCATGACGACTCTTTATGGAAATGATAGTGCTTCAAATGACTGAGTTAGGAGGAAGGAAAGGCATATTCAAACCAGCCACATGTCCCAAACAGGTGGCCATAGAAGTGGAAGATCAATAAACGTGGACAATGATTGCCCTGAATGAAGAACTGATCATCTAGGATTAACAAGATTGGCATATCTCGAACACCTCGAAACTAGAGGATAGGACAGAACAGTTCAGCAAGGTTCAGCAGTCATTGTTTTTCGTCTCCTCTAGAGAGATTTATAATCAGTTTAGGAAAAACTTAGTTATCGTATAAGATTGCTCGATCATCGATTCCATTTTGTTCTGCTTATTCCGCTTCGGCCCTTATCCCCAGACAAATTTCAATTTGAATTTGTGGCAATATCGAAGTTTCACTTATGGTTGCTGTTGGCGTTCATATTGAAAGCTATAGCAATCTAGTAAACAGTCATAAGGTCAAATTGACCGGGATCGTTACGCATAAGTTCGTAGTGCAATCGAAGAGTTGCTGTTATGGAAAGTGTTTGCACTGGGCTTCGAATTTCTAAATAGTTTGATTCTTCGGGTACCCCAGATCAACTGTTCACGATATTATGGCTACGTAAAATGTTGTGGAGAAGTCTGGGGAAGGTTTCCATAACCCTGGGCGTGGAAATCTCATTATGGGGAAAGCCTGAGGAACTCATTTCCGAGGAGTTTTGCCAATGAAGAATGATCTGGTACTTTCCCGGCGAGTGATGTTTACCAAGATTATTCGGGTCCACGTTCGTAGGTTTGCCTGACGTTTCGATGGCCGAGTCGTCCATCGTCTTCAGGGCGTGTCGTAATTCAGTTTTTGGCCGTCTTATATACATGGTTCGTGCAGAAGATAAGTGTACTGATTTTTTCCCGCCGCTCCAGGCGCGCCCAGCACCGCTCTGACGGGCTGCGATTGGAGGGGGGTATGTTGGCAAGCGACGCTGAAAAAGGCAGTCGGCTCTGAGCTGTGGTGTAGTGAGGAGCTCTGTTAACGCGAACCTCCACGCTCGACCCACGTCACGGAACGCGATGCCGAAGTTTTTGGAGCAGCGGTATTCCATCAAATTTGCGGTAAAGCTTGGGAAATCGTCTACCGAAACTGTCGGTATGATTAACCAGACTTACGGGGAGTCGGCCATGTCCAGAAACATGATCTTTCGGTGGCACAAGATGTTCGTGGAGGGCAGAGAAGAGGTCGACGACGAACCACGGCCTGGACGCCCATCAACGACACTCACCGACGAAAATGTGCGAAAAGTTCGCGATGTACCGAACTCTGATCGTCGTCTTAGTGTTCGGATGATAGCAGAGCAGTGTAATGTGCCAAAAACAATAGTGCACGAGATTATTAGGGACCAATTACAGATGCGAAAAATTTGTGCTAAGTTGGTGCCGAAAGTGCTCAGTGATGATCAAAGACTCGATCGCTTGGAAATCGCGACACAACTTGCGGATCACTGCAAAAATTATCCACATTTTTCAGAGAACGTTGTTTCTGTTCCTGAAGATAAAGAGGACTTTGAAAGGAACGCGATACGGGACTTCGGACGCCGTCAAAGAGGCCGTGACGACGTGTCTTCGAGAGGTTCCCGATGATGCCTTCGCGGAAGCGTTCCAGGAATGGGAACGCCGCTGGAACAAGTGTATCGACTCACAAGGGTCCTATTTTGAGGAATATTAGCTTAAGATATGTAAAAGTGTAATACATTTTTTTCCTGAGCTCAGTACACTTATTTTCCGGACGAACCCTGTATGTACGGTACGGAAACGTGGTCACTGAAGCAGGAGGATAGGAAGTGTAGATTTGAGGACAACAGAAATAGCACACGATGGTAACATGAACCTCCCTCAGGAACGCCATTTGTCGTCAAACACGAGTACTTATTGAACCGCCCACGTATTTTTTTCCTGCAACCCTCTCACAATCCCGAACTGGCACCAATAGCAGATTACACAGGCCAACAGTGTTTTTGGTGCCGGAGCTTTTAATGCTGATTTAAAGAACAATTGGGGTGCTGAATCCAATTATGACACTAGTTTTTTCCTATCAGCTATATTTTTCAAGATATAGATATGTTGTTACTTACGTAAAAAAATCTTCCACATGATGACAAGGGAATATTATATTAATAATTATTAATATAATATTCCCATATCATATAACCCAGCGATATTCCTGGTATTTTATCTTCTGTAAGACCAATGCTATTGTATCGTATTCTTCTTTCATTTTAGTTGAATGAGCGATTGGTATTGCGCCAAACCTGTTACCATTGTGAAGAAGTACACATTTTAAACTACGCTTGGAGCTATCAATAAATTTTTTACCGAAGTCGATACAAACGATTTTTGTTTTATTAATCTCATTGGCCTACAATATAGAAATATACATAAAACTTATTGACAGTTTATTGAAAATAAAAGGAACACCGCAGAGTGGTTATAAATTAGTATACTTATAGATTCATTTAACTTTGAAAATTATTTTCCGGAATATATCAAATATTAAAACAACTAATCGTAAGAAGTGCCATATCTAAAAAAGTAGAGCTAATAAATAAAAACGGATTTCATATTTGGATTCAGCTCTGCAAATATAGTTTAAATCATCACGAAGATTCCCGGCACCAAAAAAATTTTTTTGTAGGCCTGTGTTATCAATATATTGAGTAGCAATCATGAAAACTTGGTCAAATGAACGTATTGGAACATGAATATGATGCCATTCTCAATCAAGTACACATGAAACGACTCCCATTCTTTGGATTACATGTTATTTAATCCATTTCTTGAATTTCCCTATTGTACATAACGTCTTCGAGCAGAACTTGGGCAGGAAAACATTCCATCGAGTGAGTTTACTGAGTTCAGAAAGCGTTTAGAACTCCCGAGGCCGATATTCGTCAAATTAGCACGACATTTCGCCATTGAAAATTAAAAAAAAAGGTTCGCCACACGGAAGTGACAATTAATTTCCGGGTCCTGATATTGTCGCACGATGATAGCGAATTTCCCAAGGAATACTTCGTCGTGTTAAGTCGTTTTTAAAAAATTAACGTATTCATTAAAGAAACATGACTGATGAATCAGTTTACAAAAGTTAAGAACTATCTTTGACATATACGTCAAACAGCACCGGTGACCATGGACACCCCATGCCCTACACCTCTTCCTAACACTGCCCATGCGGACTCTCCGCTCCCCACTCGCACCTGAGCAGTCTGACACATGTACAGGTTGCAGATCAGCCTCCTGTCCCTCCAATCCATTCCTATTTTCTGCAATAAACGCATTAATTTTTCCCAATTCACCGTATCAAATGCCTTTTTCATTTATCATGTGAAACAGGCAAAAACGTCCTGATTGTATTCTATATTCCTCTCGATTAGTGATCTCATTACTGCAATGGCATCACGCGTACCTCTTCCTTTCCTGAACCTAAACTGATCATCCCCTAAGTAATCATTTGCCTTACTCTCTATCCTTTTGTTGATGATCCTGAGAATAACTTTAGCTGCGTGGGTTATCAAACTTATTGTTCTGTAATCCTCACTTGACGTAGCCTTTGCCTTTTTTGGAATAGGAACTAACACCGATCTCACAAAATCTTCCGGCCAGATTCCTTCCTCATAGATACTACGAATCAGTCCACATAGGGCCTTCTTTCCACATTATCCTAAACATTTCAACAGTTCTACAAGATGTTGTCTACCCCCGAGGCCTTATATATTCCATTTCATCTCCCTGAAAGCCCTTTTTTTGTCTTTTAGCAAGCTTTCTTGGATTCTCTGCCCTCAATGCCTTATCCATTCTTTACTTGGGTAGGAAACGCAATTTGGTATGAAGATGCTCGACCGACATCAAGCAAATTATATTCATAGGTCTACTGTAAATAGATTGGCCGTAAAATTTCGTGGTTGCGAGCCTGTAAAAGACACAATTGTTGATGGGACACACACAGCGGACGTCCAACCACTGCCACGGATGGTTGAACATCGCAAAATCGTGGAAGGTTTGATTCAATTCGTGGCCGGCAATTCACTCATCAGAAGCGTATATCGTATATCGCCAAATTGGAATCAAGTTTGTCGTGTTGAAGACAGTCTGGCCCCAATAATAATCTTGCATCATGACAACGTTCGTCCACACACCTTGCGTGCAATGCCGACAAGGAGTGACTTTAAAATTCATTTTGTTTGTGGTTTACAAAGCACGTTTGCATTGGTTGTCAGCCTGTACTCGTAATTAAAAATGCAACTCATAGATGGCTGCACTGTACAGTACAAGAAGTTCGCATAGGCACCACTAGAGTGAGGGGTTTAATCAATAATTCAAAAATGGCGCGATGGCATTTATGTTTAGTTGCATATTGCGAATTATTACGGGCGAAAACAGTTAATATTCCTAATACGTTTTAATGGAGCAACGATCTTAAACTGAGTCAAGTCTCGACTAATTTGCAAAGGTGGGTCTTGGGTTAAACATTAAAAGACTTCACAACTTGAACACAGGCGTGAGAACGCCGGAAGAGACGGAGTGGTTAGCGGTGGGATTGTGACGAAAGCGTACCAAGGGGTGGTGACGATTTTTGTTTTATTAATCTCATTGGCCTACAATATAGAAATATACATAAAACTTATTGACAGTTTATTGAAAATAAAAGGAACACCGCAGAGTGGTTATAAATTAGTATACTTGTAGATTCATTTAACTTTGAAAATTATTTTCCGGAATATATCAAATATTAAAACAACTAATCGTAAGATGTGCCATATCTAAAAAAAGTAGAGCTGTTAAATAAAAACGGATTTCATATTTGGATTCAGCTCTACAAATATAGTTAAAATCAACACAAAGATTCCCGGCACCAAAAGAAAAAATTCTTTTTGTAGGCCTGTGTTATCTATTCCTTTTTCCTGATCTGCAATATCACCAAGCCCACTGTGAAGTCACTGTGAATGGGTTGAGGGAATACCCAAACAGGAAGCGGGAGAAAAACTCCTCATCCTCCTCGTTGGAAGACGCATCGCTATAAGAAAAATGTCTGCCCTCAACTCGTTATGTCCCGTTATAGCATACGAGTGCCGGTTTCCCAGGAAATTGGCCGGGAGGGATTGGTGGTGGGAACAGGTGTGTAGGAGCGTTGAATGGCGCTTTTGAATATGCTAACATATGCCAATGTCTTCCCGGAGAACCAACCCCATCATGCGTGAATTCGGAAAACAACAGAATTACCAAGAGCGACATCTTTGAAAGAAACGTCTATGTCGTAACTTCGAGGCAAAAACCTCCTCTAACTAATGAAACCTGGTCAATGATACCTTTAAATACTTGGGTGTAACAATTACTCAAGAACTGTCCTGGGGGAAAACACACACGAGAAATATGCGGTCGTGCTACGTAATAAAAAATTGGGATTTGTGAAAAGAGTGCTAAATTTTAAATGCCAACGAAAAAGTGAAGGAACTATGTTTCCTTGCCTTGTTGAGGCTAGCCCACCTAGAGTATGTATGCTGCTGCCAGTCAATATATGTGGGATCCTCAGAATATATAAATTTGGTTTCGGAATTAGATGGAGTTCAGCGGAAGGTGGGCCAGATTTGGGAGTCAAACATTGTTATGACCAACGCAGCAGAAGCGTCAATCTACTTTGCTAGACAATTTAGCTTGGGATTCTCTTACACAGCGGCGTTTACAATATATAGATTAAACTTATTGAAAACCTTCAAAAATGGGCCCTTTTCCGATGACATCAAGAGTATAATACGAATCCTTAATAGTATTACGGTCGAAGGGATCACGAATATAAGACTAAAGAGATAGACTGCAAGACTGACAGGTTTAAAATGTCATTTATTCCAAGAACGATAAGAGACCAGAATGCTTGTAGTCCAAATCCCCCAGGGGTCAGCTCAACACAGAAGAAGTATTAACGTACAGGTTAGGGACTGCGAGAGGATATGTATGGAAAAATTATATATATATATATATGAATGTATGTATATATATATATGAATGTATATATATATATATATATATATATATATATATAAAGTCACTTTCTTGAAAAACCCACGAACGTGCACAATAATGTAAATTCACTAAATAGTCAACACAAACACAGAAACTAAAACATATAAAAGAGGGACTCACTGGTTCTCGAATTTTCGGTCTTTCTCAAGAGGAATTACGAACAGAACTCCTTATATATAATATATATATATATATATAAGCACAGTAATCAACCCGAAGGTCGGTTTCGTTGGTGATGGTAGAGCTCACCCATGTACCAAGCCCGACGGCGTGTGAATATTCACACATCAGGGTAGGGGGGCCAGTTCCTTTCCCTGTGCCGGTTATGGTTTCCCAAGAAGACATCTGGTGCCCGAAAAATGAACTAGCTTGGGTGGAGCTGCAGTTGCCCAGAGTGCCTTGTCCAGGAATCAAACCCAGGGCCCTCCGGTCAGTAGTCCAACGCTCCACCCACTAGACCACCGCGACCCAAATATATAGTTCACATTTTGAAATAGATATAAGGGATAGGGGATAGGAAAACACATAAAAGACAAGCCCAGGAAGTAATAATAATCCCGGATAAGGAAATATTTTTACATTTGTGATCTGCTCAAATCCGCCTTCCACACCTTTCCTGTGTTTGTCTTTTATGTGTTTTCCCATCCCCTTTCCTTATATCTATTTCCTTGTGTGAGAATGATATTTGTTCGCCGTATGGCAAGTTTTCGTATATTTATGTTTATATACAAATATATGTATGTATATATAAATATATATGTATATACATATTTTTAGAAATAAGAATATGTGCGGTGGTCCAGGGGGTAGAGCATTGGGATACTGACCGCAGGGTCCCGGGATCGATTCCCGGGCAAGGGACTCTGGGCACCTTCTTCTGGAGGAAGGGACAATTTCGTACAAATAAAGTCCTTATATATATATCTCTCTCTTAAATGTGACAAAAACAGTGAATTTGCTTCGGTCCAGTCATATTTTCATCACCCGATGATTGGACCTCCGTCCTGTGCCAGGTGTAATTAGGTCAAAGGTGTCGCTCTGACCCGCAGAAGCCTTTTCCTTCGCATTTTGACTCCGGCCTGCGAAAAACCGCGACCTCCATAGCAATACGCCTAGAGTTACCTGCAGTCCATTGAGGTCACACTTCAAATTCCCCGTCCTCGTGTTTTTGTGGTTTCAGGGAGACCCGCCGCTCTCCTTACAACGCTTGCCACTCACACAGAGCACTCATTTCTCAATCCTTATTCTTATAAAAATCATTTTTACTGAACGTCCACTGAAAAGAGTGTTTCCGTGGAAATACAGACGACCAACAACAGGTATCTATCTTATTTGGTGTAAAAAAAAAATATATATATATTTATATATATTTATTTATATATATAAATATAAATATATATATATATGCGGGTCGCGGTGGTCTAGTGGGTAGAGCGTTGGACTGCTGACCGGAGGGTCCCGGGTTCGATTCCCGGGCAAGGCACTTTGGGCACCTGCAGCTCCACCCAAGCTAGTTGATTTTTCGGGTACCAGATCTTCCTGGGAAACCATAACCGGCACAGGGAAAGGAACTGGCCCCCCTACCCTGATGTGTGAATATTCACACGCCGTCGGGCTTGGTACATGGGTGAGCTCTACCATCACCTACTAAAAAACCGACCTTCGGGTTGATTACTGTGCTTACGGTTTATATATAGATGATTTCTTCGAAGTAACACGGAAGTGTTGAATAAAAAACTTGGACAGCAACACACAGCACGAGAACACATAAAAAGAACACTCACAATAATATCTTGATAATTTCGACAGACTCGAGTTCCGTCTTCTTCGGAAGATAAGATATGACTCATAATATATATATATATATATATATATATATATATATATATATATATAAATATATATATATGTGTGTGTTTGTATGTATGTATGTATAGATGAGACAGGACAGTGTCTGACCTGAAGAAGGCCTCGGAGTAGGCCGAAAGCTTAAATCATCTACAGTGTGAGTGTCCTTTTACGTGTTACCTGTTTTATTCTGTGTTCTATTGTGCCGTCCAAAAGTTCTATTGCCCTCGTGAGTACTTCCGCATCATCGAGATATATATATATATATATAATTAGGTAATCTACCGTTTAAGGTAGGTTTTTGGATGGACACAACTATCAAATAAACATTTTGTGACTCCCCACCTAGCAAACTAATCTATACCAGGCCCCTCTTCATCTCCGCGTACTTCTTTCCTCCCTTCATTCCGTCCAACATCCCTTTCCTGTTCCTGCCCTTTCCTCGCTTGCCCAACATTCTCCCCTCTATTACCTTCTTCAACATTCCACTACCGCTCAATACGCCTTTCATCCATCTTTCATCTGCCTCCATAGGATTTCTCTCAACAAACCCCTCTCCTCACCCACCATCTCAACTACTTCCTCATTTGTTCTCCTTTCGGTCCATTTCACCTTCTCCATTCTTCTCCACACCCACATTTCAAAAGCAATTCAAATTTTTATATATATATATATATATATATATATATAATACTATATATATAATTTCATTCACACATAGAAATAGATATTTAGAAATACGTATTAGGAAAGGGGATGGGAAAACACATAAAAGACGAAAACAGTAAAGGTGGGGAAGGCAAATTTGGGCAGATCACAAACGTAAAAATATTTCCATTATCCTGGATTTGAACATCGGACCTTCCACTTGTCGGGCGGATTCTATACCACGTAAGCTAATAGGGAACCCTAATTTACACTGAGATCTGCGATGTTTTAAAGCGCCCAGGTGCACCGATTGCTTAGCCCAGAGATGGCGTTAGGGAGCTTTTTCACCCACCAAAGGAGAAATAGACAATACAGACAAGAAGAGGGGACAGTAGGTTAGCAAACATACAGCATCATAGAGGATAGGAAAAGAGCGGTACGTTTCGTGGTACGCATAGCCAGAAGACGAGACGAGAAAAAGCGTTTGATAAGAGTGAATTGGGAAACATTAATGCGTGTATTGCAGAAAATAGGAATGGATTGGAGGGACAGGAGACTGATCCGCAACCTGTACATGTCTCAGACTGCTCAGGTGCCAGTGGGTGAACGGAGAGTCCGGATGGGCAGTGTTAATAAGAGGTGTAAGGCATGGGGTTTCCATTGTCACCGGTGCTGTTCAACCTATAAAAAAAAACCATAAACACAGTGATCAACCCGAAGGTCGGTTCAGTAGGTGATGGTAGAGCTCACCCATATGCTATGCCCGACGGCGTGTGAATATTCACACATCAGAGTAGGGAGGCGAGTTCCTTTCCCTGTTCAACGTATATGTGGAGGAAATTATTAAAGAGGCATGGGAAGAACTGGACGTAGGAATTGAAAGTTGAACAAGGAAAATATGTGGGGGTAGTTCTAACACCACGCCTTTCATGGGGAGCACATGTCAGAACAATATGCTCGGATCTTCTTTGAAGAAACTGGGCTTCATTAAACGGGTGGTGGGGAAACGTAATGAGAAAGTTAAAGAGAGGTGTTATTTTGCTCTAGTTAGACCACATTTGGAATATGCCACAAGTATTTGGGAGCCTTGGGAGGAAATCTGGCCAAAGGAACTAGATAAAGCCTAGAGAAAATCCATCAGATTCGTGAAAAATATATATATGACAAGAACACAAGTGTAACAGGTCTCTTAAGGGGGATTTAGTCTGGCAGTCCCTTGAAATACGAAGAGAACAAGCGAGACTTGGAGGACTTTTAGAGAGATTCAGAACCAGCGAGTTTAACGATGACACAAAAGTAATAATTATAATGGCGCCACACTACTTGGGTAGATCAGACAGACCACAAAGATAATGAAATAAGGGAGATAGATTCCAATACAGATAGATTCACAAATACTCATTCTTCCCCGGAAAAATCAGAAATCGCAATATTAAGAATCCTAAGTTTATTAGAAATATTTGCAAACATTGAAGTTACACGTCGGAACAACATTAAAAATTCAAAGATTGTACATGTGTATGTTTGTTGGTAGTTTGTGGGTTTGCATGTTTGTGAAAGGGTTGGGGCGAAAGGGTTCGTGCATGAATGTTTACCATGTTTGGTTTGTGGACTGTATAAATTTGTGGTTTCCGATTGTGTTTTTTTTCCTAATTTACGGGTGGTGCCCTAACACCCCCCGCCACACGCCCTTGCGGCGGCTTGCGGGGTATTGAGTAGATGTAGGAATGAAAGTCGGAAGGGGAATTCGTAAAATCGGTTAGATTTGCTGATGACCAATCATTAGTTGCTCAGTCAGCCAATGGGGTTGCAAGCATTGTTGAGTGAATTGGAGGTTCAGTGCGATAGATATGGGATGAGAATCAATATTAATAAAACAAAGGTCATTGTGGTTTTATCCAAGAAAGAAGAAGGCTAAGCTAAACATTGAAATAGGATAGGGGGAAAAATAGAGCAGGTAGAACAGTTTACGTATCTCGGAAGTGTTTTGGACCAATACGGTCAAAGTAGTATTGGGGACGTAAGGAGAAGAATTGCAATGCCAGGCAAGGAGGCTTTCACACAAGGAGGAGGGAGTTGATGACGGGGACGTTGAGTAGGGAGGCTAAGAAAAGACTCGTAAAAACTCTGATATGGAGCGTAGCTATGTACGGCGTGGAAACGTGGTTTCTGAAGCAGAAGGACAGTCGTAGATTGATATTTGATAGCCGTATTTTTGATATTTGAAGGAGTTAATGAAATCACTACTCGTCTCCAAGACTCTTGGAGATACTTCACCGGAATGAGATGGACCACAATACAAGGACTTCCCTTTGTGTCTATTGGAAGACGGAGGCGCGGACCAGAAACCGCTGAGATTTGAAGCTGTTATCGCGAGCGGAAGACGGCGATAAGCCAGCGCTGAAAAACCACAAAGTGGGCACATTCATACACCCCAGTCTCGTAATACACGTCCCGCAGAGTATTTCGCGACAACTCCAGCACAGGAGGAATTTGAAAAAGAATGGCAACTCACCAGATGGGCTTAGAGGGTAGAACATGACAATGGGCATGGGCGGAGGTTAGATAGATAGAGGTCTTTATTAGGGCGAAATGGAGACCTAAAGATTCCTTCATTCCTTGAACTCCTCGTCGTATACATATTATATCAGGAGTAAAATGAGTAATTACATTTATTTATGCATATTATTTTTATATATATGTTTGTGTGCGTGTATATATGTATATATCTATTTATGTGGGTCGCGGTAGTCTAGTGGGTAAAGCATTGGACTACTGACCGGAGGGTCCCGGGTTCGATTCCCGGGCAAGGCACTTTGGGCACCTGCAGCTAGTTGATTTTTCGGCTACCAGATGTCTTCCTGGGAAACTTTTCAAATTTTATTTGAAAGAGGATACTTTAAACTACTTCTCAACATAATCTCCAAGCAAATTAAGGCATTTGTCATAACGTGTGACAAGTTTCTGTATTCCTGCTGCATAGTCCTTCGCCGCCAGCTCATTGAGATACAGGGTCACTCCTTCTTTAAGTTCTTCATCGCTGTCAAATCTTTTTCCTGCCAAAAAGTCTTTAAGCTTTGTAAAGAGATGAAAATCTGAAGGGGCCAAGTCCGGGCTATACGGTGGATGGTCGAAAGTTTCCCATTTGAATTGCTGCAAAAGCTTTTGTGTTATCCCAGCTGCACGAGGCCTGGCATTGTCATGAACGAGAATGACACCAGTAGACAATAGACCTCGCCGCCGATTTTGTATTGCCCGCCGTAATTTCTTTAATGTTTCACAATACGCATTGGCATTAATAGTGTCTCCACGGGCCATAAAATCAATAAGCAATACACCTCGTCGATCCCAGAAAATGGTTGCCATGAGTTTCCTGGTGGACAGAACTGTCTTGAATTTTTTTGGTTTGTTTGGTGAATGAGCATGATGCCACTCCATTGACTGTCGTTTACTCTCAGGTGATGCATAACAAACCCATGTTTCGTCACCAGTAATTATGCGAGTCAAGAAAGAGTCTCCTTCATCAGAATAACGTCCCAAAAACGTCAGTGCTGCAGCCATACGCTTGGTTTTGTGCTCATCTGTAAGCATGCGAGGGACCCATCTTGCACAAATTTTTGCATAATGCAGATGGTGTTTAACAATTTCATGAACAATTGTTCGAGAAACATTGGGAAAATGCTCACAGATGTCATCAATTGTGACGCGCCGATCGTTCCTCACGAATTCGTCAACTGAGCTCACCAGTTGGTCTGTAATGACAGACGGTCTCCCCGAACGCTCATCGTCGTGTGTGTTCCCCCTCCCCATGTTGAAGTTGCGACACCACCGCCGAACAGACGACTCGTCCATTACATTGTCTCCATACACCTCCTTTAATTGGCGATGAATATCACATGGGCGAACGTTTCTTGCATTGAGGAATTTAATCACTGCCCTCACTTCACAACTGGCGGCGTTCTCAATTTTTTTAAACATTGTAAACAATCACAGAAACAACACAGGCAATGCTAGCGTCACGCAACTTGGCTCAGAGAAGGCAGACAAGCCACTGAAGCTATCTGACCTCGTCCAGCGGCTACTCGCGTCGTCAGCACTTCATGCGGCACGAACGGGTACTACTTTCCGGATGACCCTCGTATTTACGTTTCGACGGCACGGCCGTCGTCATCAGATTCTGATGACGACGGCCGTGCCGTCGAAACGTACATATCTACTGTAAGTGTCCTTCCTTTATGTTTCTGTGTGTGTTATATTTATTATCTTAGTATATATATATATATATATAATTTATAATGTAAATGGAATTGACACTAGTAGACACAAACACATAAAAGAGGGACTCACTGGGTCTCGAATTTTCGGTGGTGCACCACCTTTCTCAAGAGGAAGCAGGAACATAACTCTGGGGAATAGGAATTCTGTTCCTACCTCCTCTTGAGAAAGGTGTTTGCACCACCGAGAATTCGAGACCCAGTGAGTCCCTCTTTTATGTGTTTCTGTGTTTGTGTCTAATAGTTCATTTACATTATATACATATGTATACATGTGTGTGTGCGCGTGTGTGTGTAGTCTTGCCATCAAATATTTCGGAATAATTGTTTTGTTTTTCAATATTATTGATTGACGACATCTATCTATTAAATTTGGAATCATAATTTTTATTCGTAAGTCTTTCCCACTGTGATTCGTATATTATATGGCGTGTTTGTGGTAATGTTTTGTGTCGCCCAAATGCGTTTTGAAACCCCAAAGTTTTCGAATTTATGGTGGCCCACGCCACCTTTTCAAGGTAGAGACAGGCAGCACACATATAGATATATTAAAATGTATAAAAATATATATTTCTTAATACTACCTTGATCAAAAAGTTCCCGGAATTTATTCAGAAAATTAAAAATACAAGTTTATTCATCTAAATCTATATTGTCCCCTTCAAAGTAATCCCCATCGACTGCAACACACTTATGCCAGCGCTTGATCCAATCCTCGAAACATTTTTAATATTCGGTTTTCGGTATGTCCATCAGTGCTTCCTGCGATTTTTCCATTACTTCCTCTCGGCTGCTAAAACGCGTTCCCCGTAATGGTTTTTTAACTCGATTGAACAGAAAGAAGTCACAGGGAGCCAAATCAGGTGAATTCGGTGGCTGTTGGATGGTATTTGTTGCATTTTTCGTCAAAAAATTACGAATAATGATAGCACTGTGCGACGGTCTCGACGCACTGTGCGACGATTTCTGGTCTCTTTCGGCGAATTGCTTCACGCAAACGTCTCATAACGCCCAAATAATACTCTTTGTTTACTGTCTGGCCTTCTGGCAAAAATTCATGATGCACTACACCGTTGTAATCCATGAAAACCGTCAGCATTGCCTTCTTTTTTGAGTGAAAACGACGTTTTTTTGGTCTCGGCTCATTTGGTGAACGCCATTCACTTGCCTGATGTCTGGATTGCGTGTCGTACTCATAAACCCACGTCTCGTCTCCAGTAATGATCCTTTTGATGAATGTGGGATCGGATTCAGCCTCGCAAATCATGTGTTTTGCGACGTCAACATGGTCTCTTTTTTGCATGAAATTGAGGTCTTTTGGCACCAACTTTGCTGCTACACGACGGAAACCCAAATCATTAACCGCAATGTCTTGGGCGGATCCATAGGCAATGTTCAAGTCCTCCGCTATTTCTCTGATGGTTAATTTGCGGTTATTGACCAACATTTCTTTTACTTTATCAATTTTTTCACCGACTTTCAATGTCGATGGTCTGCCACTGCGTTCATCATCTTCGATTGACTCACGACCACTTCTGAACCGCTCGTGCCACTGGTAAACGACCGTTTTTTTTAGAGAATCGTTGCCGAAACACTTCCAACATTTCCAGCGTCCGTGCGCCACTAAATCCGTTTTTAACGCAAAATTTAATACAAGTTCGTTGTTGCAAATTTAAATCCATTTCTGCAATTGTAAAAAATCGCCAACACACAAACAGAGATAGATGTACTCTTGGCTACGTAACTTTTGCAAATGTCAAGTTATGACACTAAGATTTAAAGGGAATACCAACAACAGATGTACCAATTTAACAAAGAAAACAGAACTCAAATCGGAACGATGGGAGCGCCACACGGTGGTTATTTCGGGAACTTTTTGATCAAGGTAGTAAATGATGTCACTCTGTAGTGTTGGTAATGGTTTGTGTCGCTCGCGATATATTCCCCCCCTGGACTTCTCTCTCCTTGAGCCGTGGGAGTCTCCACCGGCGCCATCTGTTGGCGTAACCGAGGGTGGGTGGTTGGAGAGTGGGAATGGCTAATTATAGAGCGAGGAGACACTGGATGAGGTCACCTTTTGTCATAATTTTGCTTCGTTAACCAACCTCACGTGTTTCCGCAATTCTCCCAGTTCGCGACGCCCGACAGAGAGAACTTCACTCGGCTCTTCACACCAATACCTCCCCATGAGACCTCTCTGGAATATTTAACAGGAAAATCATGAATTTCGCCCATTTACGGCCAGTATATCTATTACTGACGAAAGTGAGTCATTGTTTATCGCTAGGGCACTTCATATTTGAACAAACATGGTAAACATATAGTTCAGTACAGTGGAGGCAGGATTTGACTAATTGTACGTCTTTGTAAAAATATATATATATATATATATACATATATATAAACTCTTTATTGTATTTTACTGTTTATTGTATGTATACTGTTTATTGATTAAGCAATCTACCAATTAACGTAGGTTCTGGATGGCCACAACTATCCTATAAACATCTTTTGACTTCTAAAAAACACAATCCAGCAGCCTACTCGACATCAGGTCCCTCTTCATCTCTTTGTACTACCTTCCTCCCATCATCTCCTATCTAAAAAAAATCCCTATCCCCTGTTCCTGCCCTTTCTTCCTCTGCCATTAACATTCTCCCCTCTATTACAGTCTTTTTCAGCATCCCACTATTGCCGATCAATACGCCTTTCATCCATTTTCCTTGCCTCCATAAGATTTCTGTAAACAAACCCCTCTGCTCACCCACCATCTCCAGTACTTCCTCATTTGTTTTCCTTCTTTCGGTCCATTTCACCTTCTCCATTCTTCTCCACACCCGCATTTCAAAACCCTCCAATCTACGCTTCCTATCCTCCTGCTTCAGTGACCACGTTTCCGCGCCGTACATAGCGATGCTCCATATCAGAGTTTTTACGTGTCTTGTCTTAGCCTCCCAACTCAACGTCCCCGTCAGCAACTCCCTCCTCCTTGAGAAACCTTACTTGCCTAGCATTTCAATTCTTCTCCTTACGTACCCAATACTACTTTGACCGTATTGGTCCAAAACACTTCCGAGATATGTAAACTGTTCTACCTGCTCTATTTTTTCCCCGCCTATTTTAATATTTAGCTTAGCCGGTTTCTTTCTGGAAAATCGCATAACCTTTGTTTTATTAATATTGATTCTCATCCCATATTTATCGCACTGAACCTCCAATTCACTCAACAATGCTTGCAACCCCTTGGCTGATTGAGCAACTAATGCTTGGTCATCAGCAAACCTAACCGATTTTACGAATTCCCCTCCGACTTTCATTCCTACCTCCAGTTCTTTCCATGCCTCTTTAATCATTTCCTCCACATATACGTTGAACAGTACCGGTGACAATGGGCAACCCTGCCTTACCCCTCTTCCTAACACTGCCCATCCGGAATCTCCGTTCACACATATATGTATATATTAGTTATAACATTTCCAGTGTTGTCAGTCGTGTTTCTTCGGAGGTACAATGTTCATCCCTAAATGAAATACCAGTAAATGGAATTGAAATCAATGGATGGCAATTCTGGCGACTGTCCGTGTCCAATGCGTCACCAGTGATATCCCTTGCGCCCGTGAATGTTGAGTCACCCCACCTGTGTTTGACACTGGGTAACCGGTGTCGTAATATGTAGCCTCTCAGACAAGGGAAGCCGCTTGTTTGGGTTGCCGTGGCGACCAGATATATCTATCTGCAAACTTGCTTGCTCAACATGGCGATAATTCCTCTTGGCGGAACTCCGCTAAAAGAAATTATCGGCACGTTGAATTTTGGACAGGAAATGGTTCTCTTTTCAATATTAGTTGATTTAATGCGCATTTTTCAACGCTCGGTGATAGCTATGACATTTCGTGGAGGTACGGTGGGAAGGAGAACGTGTTTCAAGGGTTTAATATTTATTGGATAATTGATATCGTAAATATGGGATGAGAATCAATATTAAAAAAAACAAAGGTTATGCGCTTATCCAGAAAGAAAAAGGCTTAAGTATACATTAAAATAGGAGGGGAAAATAAGGCAGGTTAAACAGTTTACATATCTCGGAAGTGTTTTACACCAATACGGTCAAAGTAGTAATGGGGATGTAAGGAGAAGAATTGCGCTAAGCAAGGAGGAGGGAGTTGATGACGGGGACGTTGAGTAGGGATGTTAAGACAAGACTCGTAAAAACTCTGACATGGACCGTAGTACGGCACGGAAACGTGGTGAATGAAGCAGGAGGATAGACGTAGATTGGAGGCTATTGTAGATATGTGGTTGTGGAGAAGAATGGAGAAGGTGAAATGGACCGAAAGAAGGAAAACGAATGAGGAAGTATTGGAGATGGTGGGTGAGGAGAGGGGTTTGTTGGGAGAAATCCTATGGAGGCAGATGAAAGATGGATGAAAGGCGTATTGAGCGGTAGTGGAATGTTGAAGAAGGTAATAGAGGAGAGGATATTGGGCAAAAAAGGAAAGGGCAGGAACAGGACGGGGATGTTGGACGGGATGAAGGGAGGAAAGAAGTACACAGAGATGAAGAGGGACCTGGTGTAGATTAGGTTGCTAGGTGGGGAGTCACAAAATGTTTATTTGATAGTTGTGTCCATCCAAAAACCTACCTTAACCGGAGGATTGCCTAATAATATATATATATATATATATATATATATATATATATATATATATATATATATATATATATATAAGCGGGTCGCGTTGGACTAGCGGGTAAAGCGTTGGACTACTGACCGAAGGGTCCCGGGTTCGATTCCCGGGCAAGGCACTTTGGGCACCTGCAGCTCCACCCAAGCTAGTTGATTTTTCGGGTACCAGATCTTCCTGGGAAACCATAACCGGCACAGGGAAAGGAACTGGCCCCCCTACCCTGATGTGTGAATATTCACACGCCTTCGGGCTTGGTACATGGGTGAGCTCTACCATCACCTACTAAACCGACCTTCGGGTTGATTACTGTGTTTATATATATATATATATATATTCCCCAATCATCACATTTTATGGGGATAGGAAAAAGTCGCAATGGTGGCGAGAGATCTATAATAAGGAGGAATTATGATCAATGATCAAGGTGATTGGATTTTTAGGCCAGAAACAACGGCGAACAATCAATGCTCTCTCAATCAGTGTGCAGGTGTATTGTGTCATTATGGTCCATTGGTCCGTCCATCCATCATATAATATGTTCGGCAGTGAAATATTATATTGTGGTTGCTCTTTTGATTTTCCATTCTAAATTCAGTTCGCTATTCTTCAGATATCATTCTTCGGACAGTTTTAATATGACTACGATCATTGGTAAGAAGAAGGAGGGCAAGAGACCATTGCACACACGATCAATGTTGTTGTCAATGTCAATACACAGTTGGTGGATAGAAGGTCTTGAAAGGCCTTGCGTCATCATCCGTCTTGGCGTCTTTTGTCTCGTGTGCCATCTTTTTAAGACGCTTAATCCACTTTGAAGACGGATGTATTTTCTTATTCAGAGCATTATCGCCGTATTAACAGCTGTCTGTGCATTTCTCAGTAATTTCTCGATAACTTTTACCACCACACTTTACCAAAAAACTTGATATATTGATTCGGTGCTCCGTGATTTCGTCAATTTCCATTTTCGCAACAGGCACCAAACGTACAGCTCGACGATCCGGCATGCTCGGACGACTAATTGAGTCTCAGGCAACTAGTGGCGCCAGTGGGCGGGGCTATAGTCTGCATCATGGCCGGCAGATTACACCAGGTGGCGTATTTATTCTGCATACTACGTATTACTAGCAAAGAATATTAATTTGAATAGAAAAAAGACGCTAATGCCGTCTAAAAAAATTAATAATTAGTACAACTGTTGTATAAACAAACCAGCGGGTTAATTCTTGTTCCTAATCAATGATATTTGATAATAATCCTCGGTTTTCAAAAGTTAATTTATTAAAATTGTATAGAATAAATAATTCAACTTATTGAACGTCACCGAAGGATTCATTTTCGTCCTTCTAATGTTTTATTAGTACGATGTCTTCAAAGCCTAGGTTAGAACACGATGGTGTAAAATCTGTTCCCGAGGACCGAGTGAATGATTCGTTCTTTTGAACGGTGAGCGATGTCCGAGATGCGTTCAATGATCGCTCGGTGGGGAGTCGTTCTTCTATTCGAGTGTTGGTAGATGGAATATTAATATCGAAACCCGGGAAGGCGTTTAGTCTCCCGGAAGAAACTTCCTGCTGCCTTGTTCCCTTCAAAGGATACTCTTCCTTCTTCTTAGACACGCCGGAAGTCGAGCGAACCCCTCATATCCTACTCGTGGGTGAAATAATAATTACGAGAAAAAAAATTGACTGTCGACTACGCGTCTCGCCCTGTTCGGCTTCCGGTGGGGGAAGTGTTGGTCGTGGTTTGTTGGGAATGCATCGGATTAAGTCGTCGCAGCGTTCTCGTGTCACCACCCAAGGGCAGGAACAGGATAGGGATGTCCTATAGGTAGGGGATGAAGGGAGGAAAGAAGTACACACAGAGATGAAGAGAGGGGCCTGATATATAGAGTAGATTGCTTGGATTGGGTTTTGTTTGGAATTACAATACGTTTATTTGATAGTTGTGTCCATCCGAAAACCTACCTTAAACCGGTAGATTACCTAATAATAACTGTGGTATATATATATATATATATATATATATATATATATATATATATATATATATATATATATATAATGTAAAGTCACTAATAGTCATAACAAATACAGAAACTAAAACATATAAAAGAGGGACTCACTGGTTCTCGAATTTTCGGTGGTGCAACCACCTTTCTCAAGAGGAATTAGGAACAGAGTTCTGTTCCTAATTACTAAGAGTTCTGTTCCTAATTCCACCGAAAATTCGAGAACCAGTGAGCCCCTCTATTATATGTTTCAGTTTCTGTATTTGTGTCGACTAGTTAGTCAATGTACATTATATATATATATATATATATATATATATATATATATATATATTATTAGGTAATCTACCGTTTAAGGTAGGTTTTTGGATGGACACAACTATCAAATAAACATTTTGTGACTCCCCACCTAGCAAACTAATCTATATCAGGTCCCTCTTCATCTCGGTGTACTTCCTTCCTCCCTTCATCCCGTCCAACATCCCTATCCTGTTCCTGCCCTTTCCTCGTTTCCCCATCATTCTCCCCTCTATTACCCTCTTCAACATTCCACTACCGCTCAATACGCCTTTCATCCATTTCTCATCTGCCTCCATAGGATTTCTCTCAACAAACCCCTCTCCTCACCCACCATCTCCAGTACTTCCTCATTTGTTTTCCTTTCGGTCCATTTCACCTTCTCCATTCTTCTCCACACCCACATTACAAAAGCCTCCAATCTACGCCTATCCTCCTGCTTCAGTGGCCACGTTTCCGCGCCGTACATAGCTACGCTCCATATCAGAGTTTTTACGAGTCTTGTCTTAACATCCCTACTCAACGTCCCCGTCATCAACTCCCTCCTCCTTGAGAAAGCCTCCTTGCCTAGCGCAATTCTTCTCCTTACATCCCCAATACCACTTTGACCGTGTTGGTCCAAAAGACTTCCGAGATATGTAAACTGTTCTACCTGCTCTATTTTTTCCCCGCCTATTTTAATATTTAGCTTAGCCTTTTTCTTTCTGGAAAATCGCATAACCTTTGTTTTATGAATATTTATTCTCATCCCATATTTATCGCACTGAACCTCCAATTCACTCAACAATGCTTGCAACCCCTTGGCTGACTGAGCAACTAATGCTTGGTCATAATATATAATGATGGGCACTATAGATATATATATATATATATATATATATATATATGTATATATACATGTATACTCCCATATAAATTACGTATACACGTATATCTACACACATACTCAGGGTAAATGGCAGTGAAGAAAGATGACAATAACATGGGAAAGTGTAAGTAAAGATTGAGGTTTGTGGGAATAGCTAGGGATAGCGTAATGGCATAGGCTCATCTAGTAAATTAAAACCCCCTCAGAAATACACCTAAAGAAGTGGAACTGTTTGTTAAATACCTTCCAAAACCCAATTAAATTAGAGGAAGGATAAATATTACATTTGTTACAATCTGTTTCACATAGTATGTAAATTATTACGTCACTGAAATTGAAATTAACAAATTAATTATATTCATGACACATGAGGAGCAATGAGGAATGTAATAACTTTAAATGGAAATAATTATTCAAGATGCTACTCGGACGTTAGCTGGTGGTGTGCTGTGAACCTGATATTTTAAACTTGTAAGATTTGCGTAGATCGTAGCATGTTTGTCTGCAGGGTTAGTCCGGAAAATAAGTGTACTGAGCTCAGGGAAAAAAAATTATTACACTTTTACATATCTTAAGCTAATATTCCTCAAAATAGGACCCTTGTGGGTCGATACACTTGTTCCAGCGGCATTCCCATTCCTGGAACGCTCCCGCGAAGGCATCATCGGGAACCTCTCGAAGACACGTCGTCACGGCCTCTTTGACGGCGTCCAAAGTCCCGTATCGCGTTCCTTTCAAAGTCCTCTTTATCTTCGGGAACAGAAAGAAGTCCGGTGGTGACAAGTCCGGGCTGTAGGGCGGGTGCGGCGGCGTTGCCACACCGTGCTTGGCCTAGAAGTCCGAGACGACAAGCTCGGTGTGAGACGTCGCATTGTCGTGATGCAGCCGCCAGATGTTTTTGATCGCTGGCCGGACGCGGGCGACTCGAAGCCTGTCGAGCACTTGGACGTAAAATGCAGCATTTACAGTTTGTCGTTCAGGTACAAATTCGTAGTGGACGACTCCCCTTTTGTCAAAAAGGACAATGAGCTTATTACACTTATTTTCCGGACGAACCCTGTATAATGTGAAAATGTCGTCCAATTCACGATTCCAGCATTAAAACATATAAAAATCTTTGTGACCAACGCAGGAATAAGTGCCTCACAAAGAGCCACACTCTATCACAGCAGGACTTATAACTTGACTAGCAAGGTTTGTGGGTAAAGGCATGATCTACAAGGAGTGATCGTGAGACACAAGACAGGATTGACTTAATAACTTGTTCATTTCGACGGATACAGCTTAATTAAACTTGTCGCCCTCAAAGTACATGCCTTGGGTGTCAACAGACACCTTTTCCAAAGTTTCTTCCAACTCTCGAACCCTATATATCGAGGGATCCGGGTTCGAATCCCGGTCAAGGCGAATGATTTTTACTCTCTGAAATGGTTGCATTATAATGCACACGTAGCGCACGACTACGAATGCCTGTGGCATTGTTTATGTACGGTATTTCGTCATAACATCTTGTTCCTTTAAAGCCCCCAAAATTTCAGAGTGTAAGAGGACGTCTCGGTAGCTTAATTGGTTAAAGCACTCGGAGGGATCCGGGTTCGAATCCCGGTCAAGGCGAATGATTTTTACTCTCTGAAATTGTTGCATTATAATGCACACGTAGCGGATGACTCCATTAAAGTTACTGTGGCGGCATCTCCCGCAGTTTCTTTCAACTCTCGAACCCTGCCTGGTAAGCCGCCTTAGGGATCCTCTTCAGGTCCAACGTACAATTAGTTATAATGTCCGCAATAAAGTCGAAATGGCGCCCTTTCAAGGTTAATTTCAACTATGGAAACAAAAGAAAGTCTGTTGGAGTCACGTCTGGATAGAGTAGTGTGGCTGTCGGGTCACGGAAGTTCCCCTTCTGGCGAAAAACTCACGTTAATCAGTCAACACCCGCGGGAGGAATTCTGATACGACGTGCGTCATGCCCAAAACGTCTGTCAATATTGTCTGACGGGACCCAAATTAATGTTCACTTCCTCGTCTCTCTCCCCAACAGTTAAGCGGCGATTTGCCCACTCTATACGAGTTCAATGACGACACTAAAGGAATTATTACTATGCCCCCACACTACTTAAGGTAGATGAGACCATGAAGGGAAATAAAGTAGACAGATTCTAATACAATAATAGACTTTATCTGGATTTTGTCGTATTCTTGTTTGACAAACCATCTCCCAAGGATCCCAAATTCTTGCTGAACAATCCAAATGTGGTCCAACTAGCGCGAAATAACACCTCTCCTATACTTTCTCATTTATGCCGGGAGCTGGTGGTATGTTGTGAACCTGATATGTTACACCTGTAAGATTTGATCACGTTTAACGAGGACACCTAGCGGATTACAAAAGAGGCAAGTCTTACAAGTTACCCCAGCTGTCTTTCCCCCCCTGGGGGAGAGGGGGGGGGGGAATGAGAAATTTGAGAATCGGACAAATTTTTTTGCTTCTGAACACTTGGCCGAGTAGTCAATTGGGGATGCCAAGACCCCCCTTTAATTTATAACATTTCTTAAAATTACAATCTTAAATTTGGACCATTTTCGAGACGATAAATTGTGTTCCGATTCCGGAAACCGGGTCAGCAAAGTTGGGAAAAAATAAATTCGCGAATCGGACATGATTTCATGTCCGATTCGCAAATTCCGAGATCGGAAAAAATATGTACGACTCGCACATTTTTTTTTGATCAATTTGATGAATACAACGACCTCAAACCCGCACATGCATGTTTAGGGGGAAGGTTACTTCCACATCCCACCAGGAGTGCTTCCGAAATTCCCTTTCTTTGTGGTCTAAATAGGATATATTCATTAGTATTCAGCCTACCCTCGTAATATATATATTTGGGTATTTTCCCCAAACAGGGGTAACTGTTCTATCCTGGTGATCCATAAATTTGTTTAGGGTACGCAACTAAGTTTATTTCCCATGTCGTGTTCCAGGATCTTGGCGCTCTAGACCCGAGTGATGATGTCAGGCACCAGTGCAGCACCACCGAAGACACAATCGCAAGCAGAAAGGGGTGGTGGCGTGAGCAATGGCGCAGGACAGACGGGAACCAACTCCAACGCCCTCTCATGGCTCGAAATCAACGTGGAATACTTCAAGACGTGGCCCGGAATATGCAAGATCCTTGAACTGGTTCGTACAAACATTGGCATTGTTGAGATTATTTCATTTCCTTGATCGATATATTAAACGTTGGTGTGATCCGAAATATTTAATATGCCAAAAGTATGGGTGATGTGAAAGAAGTAACTTACACTGTGTGTTCCAACTCCAATGCGATTTTTTTTAAGTCATCTATTGAAGAGATTTGAGCAAACTCTGAAAATTCTTCAAAGTACTTTCCTTAACATTGATAAAAATATGTGATACTTATTGTTAGGTAATCTACCGGTTTAAGGTAGGTTTTTGGATGGACACAACTATCGAATAAACATTTTGGTACTCCAAACAAAACCCAATCCAGCAACCTACTCTTAACATCAGGTCCCTCTTCATCTCTAAGTGTACTTCCTTCCTCCCTTCATCCCCTATCTATAATACAACCCTATCCCCTACTAACCTATCCCTTATCACTCCTCTTCTGCCATTAACATTCTCCCCTCTGACTTTTAATAATCAAACCACTTTACTTTTCCACATAAACTTTTTAATTTTTACAAACCAGGTTTCGTAATAGCATAACATCATCATAAGAACATAACGAAACCTGGGTTTGTAAAAATAAAAAAGTTTATGTGGAAAAGTAAAGTGGTTTGATTATTAAAAGTCAGTGTGAAGATTTTCCACCAAGTTACGCCAGAAACTGTTTTATTCTCCCTTCTATTACAGTCTTTTTCAACATCCCACTCTTGCCAATCAATTCGTCCATCATCCATCTTCCATCTGCCTCCATAGGATTTCTCCCAACAAACCCCTCTCATCACCCACCATCTCTAGTACTTCCTCATTTGCTAATTCCTTCTTTCGGTCCATTTCACATCCTTCTCCATTCTTCTCCACACCCATACATATGCAAAAGCCTCCAATCTACGCTTCCTATCCTGCTGCTTCAGCGACCACGTTTCCATAGCCGTACATAGCTACGCCCCATAATAGAGTTTTCTTACGAGTCTTGTCTTTATCTCCCAACTCAACGTCCCCGTCATTAACTCCCTCCTCCTTGAGAAAGCCTCCTTGCCTAGCAACGCAATTCTTCTCCTTACCTCCCCAATGCTACTTTGACACCGTGTTGGTCCAAAACACTTCCAGAGATATGTAAACTGTTCTACCTGCTCTATTTATATGTATATATGTATATATGTGTGTATATATATATATATATATATATATATATATATATATATATATATATATATATATAGGTTAGAGCATCCGGTGTTCAAGTCCCGGTCGAGGAAGATATTTTTACATTCGTGATCTGCTCACATCCGACATCCCCACCTCTCTTGTGTTCGTTCTTTATATGTGTTCCTTTACCATTTCCTTATCCCTATTTCAATGTAAATGAATATTTATTCGCCATATGGCGATATTTCGTGTTTGAATATATATATTAACAGACATGCCAACTCTCCCGATTTAAGCGGGAGACTCCCGATTTTTCCTTCTTACGTTCTTGATGAACTGTTCAAATTGTGTACTTAGCTTAACATGTTAATAAAGTGTGACATTCATTAAAAATTGGCAAAGTGTCATAAAGGGATTAAGGTGCCATGCAAATATTGTGGTAATTAAAAGTGATTACTTCGTGATACACTTCTAAAAATCTCCCGATTTTTCATTATTGAAAGTTGGCATGTCTGTATATATATACATTCAAATACGAAGTCCCGCCATACGGCGCACAAATATTCATTCAAACATAGAAATAGGTATAAGGAAAGGGGATAGGAAAACACATAAAAGGCGAACACAGGACATGTGGGGAAGGCGGTTTTTGAGCAGATCACGAAAGTAAAAATATTTCCTTAGCCGGGATTTGAACACCAGACCTTCCACTTGCCGGGTGGACGTGCTACCATTACACCACCGAGGAAACTTAATTTACCTTGAGATCTGCGATGTTTTCAAGACGCCCAAGTGCTCCGAATCATTTGCCAAAGGAAGGCTTTAGGGAGCTGTTCCACCCACCAAAGGAGAAATAGACAATGCACACAAGAAGAGGGGACAACAGTTGGTTAAAAAGCATATGGTATCATATATAGAATAGGAACAGTGCGTTTCATGGCACGCATAGCCAGAAGAAGAGATGAGCCACATTGGCCAGATACACATTCAAATACGAAGTCCTGCCATACGGCGCACAAATATTCATTCAAACATAGAAATAGCTATAAGGAAAGGGGATAGGAAAACACTTAAAGGGCGAACACAGGTTTAAGTTTAAGTTTCCTCGGTGGTGTAATGGTAGCACGTCCACCCGGCAAGTGGAAGATCCGGTGTTCAAATCCCGGTCAAGGAAACATTTTTACTTTCGTGATCTGCTCAAAAACCGCCTTCCCCACATGTCCTGTGTTCGCCTTTTATGTGTTTCCCTATCCCCTTTCCTTATACTTATTTCTATGTTTGAATGAATATATATATATATATATATATATAAACTTGGAAAAGACGCTCTCCGGCGACGCACAAACACACAAACACTAACACAAAAAACACTACACACATAGAAACATAAAAGAAGGACACTTACATTGGATATTTACGTTTCGACGGCACGGCCGTCGTCATCAGATTCTGATGACGACGGCCGTGCCGTCGAAACGTAAATATCCAATGTAAGTGTCCTTCTTTTATGTTTCTATGTGTGTAGTGTTTTTTGTGTTAGTGTTTGTGTGTTTATATATATATATATATATATATATATAAACATTGTGTAACTTCAAACAAAACCCAATCCAGCAACCTAATCTATACATCAATTCCCTCTTCATCTCTGTGTACTTCTTTCCTCCCTTCATCCCCTAACTATGAGACATCCCTATTTGTTATTCCTGCCCTTTCCTCTTTTGCCTAACATTCTCCCCTCTATTACAGTCTTCTTCAACGTCCCACTATTGCCGATCAATGTGACTTTTATTCATTTTGCCTCAATAAATGAATATATTGATAATATTTGCATTAACTTTGGAACACACTCTGTGGCATAGTGAAACCTTGTTTTTTGAAATTCAGAAAGCGTTATAACTCTGGAAGAAAACGATATTTCTAAGGAGTGGATAACCTTATGCATATGGATTTTCAACTGAGTTTCACTTAATTTTCCAGCTCTTCGGTATAATCTGCATGGCATGTGCATCGCCAGCTCTGTTGTCCGGCACGCATTGGTTCCTGTTTGTGGTGGTGACATCGTTCATCTCAGCGATTGCCTGGACTGCTATATATCTCCTGTCTATTAGACAGCAACTGAGTAGAATACCCATCGACTGGACACTCACGGTAAGTGCCTATACTATATTTCTTTTGTTACATTCCTGGTGCACACAGCACCATAGTGCCGCACGGCAATCTTCCACTGGAAACTGGAAACACAATGGTATTGCAAAATGCCCTCTCATAACTTCCTCCTATAATAGGAGCATATAATAAATACTACCATATATATATGTATATGTATGTGTATATATATATATATATATATATATATTATATATATATATATATATATATATATATGTATGTATATATATACGGTATATGTATGGTATATATATATACACACATATATATATATGTATGTATATGTATATATATATATATATATATATATATATATATATATATATATATGTGTGTGTGTGTGTGTGTGTGTGTGTGTGTGTGTGTGTGTGTGTGTGTGTGTGTGTGTGTGTGTGTGTGTGTGTGTGTATATATGTATGTGTATATATATATCTCAGTCATATCGTATCTTCCGAAGAAGACGGAGCTCGAGTCCGTCGAAATTATCAAGATATTATTGTGAGTGTTCTTTTTATGTGCTCGCGTGCTGTGTGTTACTGTCTACGTTATATATATATATATATATATATATATATATATATATATATATATATATATATATATATATATATATATATATATATATATATATATATATATATATATATATATATATAGACACTTTTTTGGAAAACCCACAAACGTGTAATGTAAATTCACTGATTGTCATAACAAACACAGAAACCAAAACACACAAAAGAGGGACTCACTAGTTCTCGAATTTTCGGTGGTGCAACCACCTTTCTCAAGATGCATTGGGAACAGAACAAGAGGAATTAGGAGCAGAGTTCTGTTCCTAATTCCTCTTGAGAAAGGTGGTTGCACCACCGAAAATTCGAACTAGTGAGTCCCTCTTTTGTGTGTTTTGGTTTCTGTGTTTGCTGTGACTATTTATATATATATGTATATATATATATATTATGAGAAAGACACAAACTGCTAAGGCCCGTGCATGACGTCGTAGGGAAGGGTTGTGAGATGCACTAAGAGACATTAGAAGAGGGTTTACTATGTTATGTACAAAATGCAAAAGAGCAGTGAACAAGAGGCACACGTTTCGACACAGTCGAACAAAGCGTTTCTCAGGTTCTAATCCAGTCAGTCCTGTTTGCAGGGCAAGGATGTAAAATAAAATAGCCGAGACAGTCCCAATACTCTTTTCTTCATCCTCTTCTGCCTGGAGAGCCCACTGGAAAAAACATCCCACATGGTGACATATATAGGAAACAGCACTTGTCATTCCAAGGACAGCTGTCGTAGTTTCACAGCCACTGATTAGAAGACTCTTAGCAGCTGCGGCCACAGCTCAAGGTCCACTGCTAACAAGTTCAGAATGATCTCCAACCGCGCCACTCTTAGCTATCAGGACAAGTGCATGTTCAATTACACGGAGTATCCAGAAGATGCGAAGCACACATGGGACATTCAATCTGGCCCACTCAGTTTCCACCAGGGTGCTCATCCCAAAGTTTGAGAGACAAAAGTTCGGGCATACTGGTAGCCTACATGTACTGTGCGCAGAACATTGAAAGCACTACACCACAACACAAACTTGACCAGGGCAAGAGGGAGCAGAGCAGCAAATACAGGAGCATGTTGAACAACTGATGGTGGCAAAGGGAGAAAAGGAAGGAAAGATGGTGCCATGAAACTGATCGGAAGTAACTTCTGTAACAGAGGGTAGCGAGGGCCAAGATGGACTTAGCAAAATGTGAGTGCAAGGAGACACTGAAGCAAATAGTTCTGATTGATTGTAAAGCCAAAACTATCAGTGTCCAGCAAATGTCCCAAATTGAGAGACAGAATATCTTCGAGGGGGCTGTTGTGTGTTTCAACTGAGGTTCTTTCCACCTCGCCTGCAAATGTTGCAGAAACAACTGCCTTCATTGTACTCACACTAGTCCAATATGTCATTCATTCATTCATGTCTGCCTTCATTGTACTCACATTAGTCCAATGTGTCATTCATTCATTCAGACCTATTTGCTTCAGTGTCTCCTTGCAGTCACATTTTCCTATGTATGTGAGCTTTAAACATACTTTAAACATTAGTTAAAATCCTAAACGGTTCTTTATTTTCCCACCGATAACCTTTTAAGAAGATGCATTGTTATTGGTGCTGGGGCAGGTTTTATGTCCTAATGTCATTCAAGTTTGTCAACTTGTCGTTTGAGTATGTCTTACTCCTGATAACAAGGGGGTTCACATAAGTACCGGGCCTGACATTAACATGGCAGTTGTTGTTTGAAAAATATCAATCTATCAGGAAGTACGCAATCTTTAAAGCATACATTTCAAGTTTGAAGATGCCACGTTGTATAGTATTTCTTTGGCAGCCATCAATAGTGAAGCTTATCAGTGAATTTGTGAAATTGGAGAATATTAGGTCATTGTTATGTGATGTACAATACTTTTAATTGAAAGGCCCTCAGCCCAACCAATATAATAAAGCTGAACTGGATTCTACTCTGTTGGGTGAGTCTGCTCCTTCGTTTTTTTAGGTAATCTACCGGTTAAGGTAGGTTTTTGGATGGACACAACTATCAAATAAACATTTTGTGACTCCCCACCTAGCAAACTAATCTATATCAGGTCCCTCTTCATCTCGGTGTACTTCTTTCCTCCCTTCATCCCGTCTAACAACCCTATCCTGTTCCTACCCTTACCTCGCTTGCCCAACATTCCCCCCTCTATTACCCTCTTCAACATTCCACTACCGCTCAATACGCCCTTCATCCATTTTTCCTGCCTCCATAGGATTTCTCTCAACAAACCCCTCTCCTCACCCACCATCTCCAGTACTTCCTCATTTGTTTTCCTTGATGGGCTCCTTCGTTAACAACATTAATATAATGCAACAATTTCAGAGAGTAAAAATCATTCGCCTTGACCGGGATTCGAACCTGGATCCCTCCGATGTCCGGCCGAGTGCTTTAACCAATTAAGCTACCGAGACGTCCTCTTACACTCTGAAATTTTGGCCGTTGTGACGAGATGCCGTGCATACAATGTCACAGGCATTCGTAGTCGTGCCCGTGTTGAGGGATCCGGGTTCGAATCCCGGTCAAGGCGAATGATTTTTACTCTCTGAAATGGTTGCATTAAAATGCACACATAGCGGGTGACTCCGTTAAAGTTACTGTTACAGTTTCTTGAAACATTAATATATATATATATATGGGTGGCATTGGAGTTTAAACGAGGGCCTTACGAGCTGTCAAGACGAGAACATCTCATTGGTCGACCAAATGAGGTGACGACTCCAGAAACAATGAAGAAAATCCACAAAGCGATACTGGATGATCATCAAATGAAACTGTACGAGCTAGCAGACATGGTGGGCATTCCAAAAAGTGCGGTACATTGCAGTTTAATTGAAAACTTGCACATGAGAAAGCTGTGTGCAAGATGAGAGCTGTATTTGTTCACACTCGAGCGAAATCAGTGTCGTGAAGATGTTTCAATGAAGTGTTTAGCAAAGTTTCCACAGCAACTAAGAAGTATTTTTGAGCAGTTTCATAACTGTGGATGAAACATGGGTCCGTTACTTCACACCCAAGACAAGAGAACAATCGAAACAATGGATCCAAAAGGGAGAAAACCGGCTACGAAGAAGGCAGAGACCTTTCACCTGCAGGCAAGGTCATGACGTCGGTTTGTTGGGATGCGCATTGGATAATTTTCAACGACTATCTTGAAAAAGGGAAAAACTATCAACGGTGAGCATTACCCCAAATTATTGCAACGTTTGAGCAAATAAATCAAGCGAAAGTGGCCGCATTTGGCCAAGAAGGAAGTGTTGTTTCATCAATACAATCCACCAGCTCACATATCCATTATTTCAATGCCCAAATTTCATTGAATTAAAGTTTGAATTGCTCTCTCATGCATTCCATTCACCACCAGATTTAGCCCCCTCGCAAGTCAACACGCAAGGCTCTCATCGTCTTGTTCATAGCTCGGGCATTCATATGATTCTCAACTCAAACAACAGATAAAAATGAAAAGAGTCAAACTATTCTTATCCTCAGGTATTTTAGGGAAGACACCAAATCCCATACCCATCAACTTTGGCATCGTTTGAGTTTAATTGAAATTTTAAAGCGTGCCAAAACAAGATGGAATGGCATTCAGGGCATCTGCTTACGTACGACACGTTGTCAGTGAAATGAATCTGGCAACAATACCTATCCCATTTCCCACACTATTGAACAAAAACCTATTTCCTTCCTATAGTGTCTGCCCCAACTTCGTGGAAGCTCACGTTCATTAAATTAATAACACAATGTGTATATATCCACTGTGGGAAGAGCTTGAAATTAGATAGAATTTAAAAACGGATCATTTGGTGAACGACTTACTGTTCGAATACCTCTCCCCAATCATGGAAGTACCCCTTTCCTTCACCGAAAAGCACGAAAACCCTCTGTGAACCCACCAATCACCGATGCTTAACACCCCTCTCCTCCTTCCCATCTACGCAGATCGCAACCCGATTTCTCCCCCTCTTTCCCTCCCCCCTCTCTCTCACACTCCACTCTCCCTCATACGAGGTGTGTTCGAAAAATAATGGGAGTTTTAATTATTGATGGATTCAAAATTCATTTAATTGATCCAAAAGGGAGAACAGGCCCCAAAGAAGGCCGAACACGTTTCATCTGCAGGCAAGATCTTGGCTTCGGTTTTTGTCACCTTGTCGTTGAGAAAATGTTGCGTCTTATCAGTCCATCATTCGTTATTGCTTCTTTTGTGTTGTGGGACTGGTTTGTGTTGTATTTTGGACCTGAGATGATAGAACTATGGAAATTGAACACAAATTAAAAATCTGTGAAAACTGAAGCAAACAGAATGTACGATAAAATTCATGGCAACTGTGCATTGTGATCAAAAAAGGGAATTGTTGGCTGAGTCATAGTCCTTTCCTTTCTAATCTTGTTGGCCTAAATTCTTAAGTTCTTGTAATATTGTGTGATGATATAATAATATTATATGACATTGAATGACATGACTCTTTGTATTTTCCACAGGAGTTCCTCAACACTGGCGTGAGTGCAGTGTTATATGTCATTGCGTTCCTTGTACAGATCATCGTTTGGATACCATACACAGGATTCTACGCCAGTGGTGCCAACATAACTGCGGGGGTGAGTTGAATGAGAAGAGACAGTTTGTCTCCTTAAACATTGGCGTTCCCTGAAATCCTTTTCACCCCTCATTTGTTTAATTATTGTATCATATAAGTCGTAACATACGAGGCGTGTTCATAAAGTAAGGCCCGTTTGGTCACAGGAAAAAATATACTCATATGAAACACATTTTATTGGCACTTTTAGTCAGCTACAAACCTACTTCACTTATCTACATAATCGGCGTTCACTTCTAAGCATTTTTCGTACCGCTGCACCAGCTTCTTTAACCCCTCTGCATAGAAACTCGCCACCTGAGGGTTGAACCAATCGACAACGCCATTCTTGAGTTCCTCTTCGGTTTCGAAACGTTGTCCACCGAACCACTGTTTCAAGTGCAAGAAGAGGAAGTTGTCGCTGGGTGTAAGGTCAGGACTGTGCGGTGGGTGGTTTAAAGAGTTCCCAACAACCCAAAAACTCTCGTCTACTAGACATTCTTTGCTCTTTGTGGTGGTCGGTGAGCATTTTCGGTACCCACCTTGCACGCAATGTGTGGTATCCGAGGTTTTCCGTAACAATATTGTAGACAGTAGAGAAAATTGTTCAGCCAGGCCATTAATTGTCAATCGACGATCACATCGCAGTTTTCGTTCCACTTGCGAAACAATTTCATCGGTCAGAATACTACCGGGCCTACCACTTCGCTCTTCGTCTTTATGGACATTTGTTCGTCCATTTTTAAAATCACGGCACCATTGTCTAACCTTTCCTTATCCACTCATGATTGTAGGTTTATAAACTATGCATAATTCCCGATAAATTTCAGCAGCCGACAATCCTTTTGCATACAAGAATCGTATGACAGAACGCACTTCACAGCTGGCGGGATCAATGATTGTCGCGGACATTGTTGTTTGCATGCACGGGCGAGCAAACGACGTCTGAAACAAAACAAATGCTGCTATAGTTTCTCAATGAATCAGTAGATGGCGCTGCAGGAGCAAAACTGCGTTCTGAAGCACCAATATTTAAATGTAAGCAAATGGTACTTACTTTAAGAATATGCCTGGTACATCAACGAAGCTTGTGGTATAACTATCAGATCTTGAATTTTTCCCGTCTACAGTAGTGGTTGATACTGGGGCAGCCCAACAGTGCACAGTGGAATTTGGCACCTTAGTGCGATTTGAGAAATTTTTTGAGATATTTGTGAAGATACATTAGTGAAGAAATTGGTGATTACATTTGTGAAGAAATTGGTGAGGCATTGGTGAAGATATTGGTAAGGCATTGGTGAAGATATTGGTGAGGTATTGGTGAAGATATTGGTGAGGGATTGGTGAAGATATTGGTGAGGCATTGGTGAAGATATTGGTGAGGCATTGGTGAAGATATTGGTGAGGCATTGGTGAAGATATTGGTGAATACATTTGTAAAGAAATTGGTGAGGAATTGGTGAAGATATTGGTGAGGCATTGGTGTAGATATTGGTGAGGCATTGGTGAAGATATTGGTGAGGCATTGGTGAAGATATTGGTGAAGATATTGGTGAGGCATTGGTGAAGATATTGGTGAGGCATTGGTGAAGATATTGGTGAGGCATTAGTGAAGATATTGATGAGGCATTGGTGAAGAAATTGGTGAGGCATTGGTGACAATATTGGTGAGGCATTGGTGAAGATATTGGTGAATACATTTGTAAAGAAATTAGTGAGGAATAGGTGAATATATTGGTAAGGCATTGGTGAAGATATTGGTGAGACATTGGTGAAGATATTGGTGAGGCATTGGTGAAGATATTGGTGAGGCATTGGTGAAGATATTGGTGAGGCATTGGTGAAGATATTGGTGAGGCATTGGTGAAGATATTGGTGAGGCATTAGTGAAGATATTGTTGAGGAATTGGTGAAGAAAATGGTGAGGCATTGGTGAAGATATTGGTGAATACGTTTGTAAAGAAATTGGTGAGGAATTGGTGAAGATATTGGTGAGGCATTGGTGAAGATATTGGTGAGGCATTGGTGAAGATACTGTGAAGTAAGGAATTTTATTTCTCACCCATTGAGTGAGTCAGTCGTCATCTGTTGCCCATAGATTGAGATGCCGTTATCTAACATGTTAAATGATTACCTTCTCAAGATGACAGTATGATTTGAGCTAAGGTACAGCATCAAATTTCACCGAGAAATCAGTGATACCCAAAGCAAAACAATTTGTGAGACCCAGCTTGTGTTTGGAGCTAATGCATTGGGAGTGGTTGAACTGATAAAAATAATGGCCACACATTTGCAGAGAGAAAGAAACATGCTGGGTGGTCACGAACCACTCAAATTGCAAATTTTGTTTGGAGGGTGAGGTATCTGTTCATTCCAGATCATCTTTTGACCATAGGAGGGAATGCCGAAGAGTTTGGGATACGGTAACATTGAATAAGTTTCATTTTGCATGAAGAATTGAGCATGCAAGGAGTGAATGTGATATTAGTGTCCAAGAAGCTGTTGACAGAACAAATAGAATTCCATCTAGGGTGTGCACAAGACCCACCAGAACTTACCAACACTGATCCTAAGTGTTTGAACTCTGACATCTGAAGATTAGTCATAAGTGTAAGAAGTCTGTGAATTAAATAATGAGACTGATTTTTTGTGTCAATATTCCATTGAAAAAGAATTGCAATTTTACACTGTCACCCTCGAAATAACTTCCTCCTGAAGGCACAGAGCACTGGAGACGGTACTTCCAACTCCTCATAGCAGTGCTGGAACTTTGGCAATGTGGACTGACTAAATTTGAAGCAAAACAATGTTTTTATGACCTCAGTTTACGTATTTATCGGACAGGGTATTAATTGAAAAGTCAATGTCGGAAACCAATTCAAAAGAAGATTAACAGTTGAAGGAAGGATCAGTGTGTGAGAACGTGGAAAAAGCAGACTTCTTTTTGTTTCCTCGGATTAAGTCAGCCCTGAAAGGAACCCATTTTCCGTACATAGAGGAGATCCAATCAGCTCCGTGTCTACAGGGTTCGGCCGGAAAATAAGTTTATGATGCTCATTGTCTTTTTTGACAAAAGGGGAGTCGTCCACTACGAATTTGTACCTGAACGACAAACTGTAAATGCTGCATTTTACGTCCAAGTGCTCGACAGGCTTCGAAAACGAGTCGCCCGCGTCCGGCCAGAGATCAAAAACATCTGGCGGCTGCGTCACGACAATGCGCCGTCTCACACCGCGCTTGTCGTGTCGGACTTCTTGGCCAAGCACACCGTGTGGCAACGCTTCCGCACCCACCCTACAACCCGGACTTGGCACCACCGGACTTCTTTCTGTTCCCGAAGATAGAGAGGAGTTTGAAAGGAACGCGATACGGGACTTTGGATGCAGTCAAAGAGGCCGTGACGACGTGTCTTCGAGAGGTTCCCGATGATGCCATTCGGGAGCGTTCCAAGAATGGGAATGCCGCTGGAACAAGAGTATCGACTCACAAGGGTCCTATTTTGAGGAATATTAGCTTAAGATATGTAAAAGTGTAATAAATTTTTTTTCCTGAGCTCAGTACACTTATTTTCCGGTCGAAACCTGTAGAAGACCTTGGGAGAGGTCCCAAAAGAAGCCTTCCAGAGGGCACAGAGGTCATGGTAGAGTTGCTGGAAAAAATGTGTATTGGCCCAAGGATAGTACTTTGAAGAACCTTTAGTGTTTTTGCAAATCTGTTCAATGGATACCATTTTAAAAGAAGATCATTACTGTATAAGGCGAACGGTAACCACGGCCGTGTGAAATAATGGATTCCAAAGCCTTGGAAACACCGTGTCAGCTTGTCAGCACTTCCCCCTACCTTTTCCACAAGTGCGAGTCACAGTACAGAAGAAATTCCACGGTAGACCTGTGAGTGAGTTTGCAAGGGTTAAGGCATCTACGCATACCCAAGCAAGTGAGTGACTGTCGGACCGCTGGCGTAGAGGGAAACCTCTCGTAAGTCTTGATTGGGTGTGAGTGATTGCGACTAGTAAGGATCAAGGCTGCATAGCACATCCAAGCTAGAGAGTGTGTGATTATTTTTCATTTTTTAAGATAACTTGTAATTTAATCATTAGACATGCCATTGTTTTGACCATTTGCGATATCTGTTTAATTAATTTATTTTTAGTATCTTTTATTGTATATAACTTAATATTTTATGCTAATTTATGTATTTTCCAACTCCCCTCACTCATCATTTGCCCATTTATAAGGGTACGGCTGAGGTCAACCCTTCCCATTATAAGAGCATTACTCTTGGTAGGCATCCTGTAAATTTATCATTCCTAAACTATTCCCATTATTATTATTATTAGGTAATCTACCGGTTAAGGTAGGTTTTTGGATGGACATAACTATCAAATAAATATTTTGTAACTCCCCACCTAGCCACCTAATCTATATCGGATCCCTCTTCATCTCTGTGTACTTCTTTCCTCCCTTCATCCCATCTAACATCCCTATCCTGCTCCTACCCTTTCCTTGCTTGCGCAACATTCTCCCCTCTGTTACCTTCTTCAACATTCCACTACCGCTCAATATGCCTTTCATCCATTTTTCCTGCCTCCATAGAATTTCTCTCAAGAAACCCCTCTCCTCACCCACCATCTCCAGTACTTACTCATTTGTTTTCCTTTCGGTCCATTTCACCTTCTCCATTCTTCTCCACACCCACATTTCAAAAGCCTCCAATCTACGTCTATCCTCCTGCTTCAGTGACCACGTTTCTACGCTGTACATAGCTATGCTCAATATATCAAAGTTTTCTTACGAGTCTTTTCTTAACCTCCCCACTCAATGTCCCCATCGTCATCAACGCCCTCCTCCTTGAGAAAGCCTCTTTGCCTAGCATCGCAATTCTTCTCCTTTTGTCCCCAACACTACTTCCTTTATACTGTTATAGTTATAATTACTGAAAAGCAATACCTCTACGTGTTACGTATGTGATAGTCGACTTAATCCTTTGCACTCGGGTGCCTTTATCCTCGATTGCCTTAGTCTACTCAAGATTAAATTTTTTATATACCCCCAAATTCACTAAGCGTGGCACTAGAATGAAAAACTGGAGTTTCTTTTCATACAAACTAATTTAATTGGATCTTTTTACATAAATATGGATGAATTTATTGATAAACCATAATTTAAACTGTAGAATTTTTCATGGTATGATATTATTGGAGGCAGTCGCCTAACATGAACACCTGGTTTACATTCACGTGTCTCACAGAAATATATATATATCGTCTCTCTTTTTCCACCTTTGATTTTTCCATTAGAGCAAACGGCACAATCTTTATGATTTTCTGTTAGGGTGAGGTGTGATTATCTGGATTTCCCATCTAAACGTCGCTCTATGTTTGTGGATGCTAATCTAACCCTGGAAGTTTGTGACACATCTCGGAATTCTCCAACGAGATCGTGTACTGGTTTCATAATAAATTTCACATGCGAGATCGGTTTTTCATTTGTCTTTGTTGGCATTCTTTGTACAAGATATATGAATTTAAACCCTCCTACTCAAGATTCCCGATTATGCAATAGATGGGAAAAGAACGTTTGATGAGACAGCTGCCACTAGGAAGAAAAGGAAACGAGAGAGTCCAAACTAGAAAGGAATGAACTCTACGGAACACCTGACTGAAGTATCTTTAAATTGTGGCGATCTTTTTTTCAGAAACAGATCATCTCTCAAAGGCATTGCTTTACATTTAGCCGACTTCCAAGACTCTTGGAAGACTCTCAGACATGCCAACTCTCCCGATTTAAGCGGGAGACTCCCGATTTTTCCTTCTTACGTTCTTGATGAACTGTTCAAATTGTGTACTTAGCTTAACATGTTAATAAAGTGTGACATTCATTGAAAATTGGCAAAGTGTCATAAAGGGATTAAGGTGCCATGCAAATATTGTGGTAATTAAAAGTGATTACTTCGTGATACACTTCTAAAAATCTCCCGATTTTTCATTTTTGAAAGTTGGCATGTCCTCCCGATTTTTCATTTTTGAAAGTTGGCATGTCTGCAAGAGTAATGAAGGGCAAAAAGAACTTAAAACACAGCAAAGGGATGACAACAAACATCTGCGTAGGTGGTGGCATCCTTTGGAGACGGCATTTATGTCCAGGACGACATTATGGGTCGATGCTATTCATTTACAGAACAAGCCATGCTATTAATTGAGCCTTACTTTACTTGTCCCTTCATGCAAAATGATTACAAGTACAGTTATTGGAAAATATGGACATTAATCTCAATTCCCCTCGTGGTGAAACTCCGTGTCGAGTGTGGCTCGACATACGAGTGCAAAAGGGTAATGTTAATTCAAGACGTGTTTCTCATGAAATTAATCCATCTTTCTCTCATTTCCTTCCAGGTTTTCGGTATTTTAAATGCCATTGTTTACTGGTATGCAACCTTGCTCCTGTACAACGATTACAAGGACTCCAGAGCCGCCTGAAGATCAGAATTGAAACGATTCGATAATTTTTCAAAGTTTTTTTTTATAAATATATATATATGTGTTATGTATGAATAATTTTTTGTGTCCACAGTAATGTTTGTGTTTTCCTGGCATTTGAAATGCACTTATATATATATATATATATATATATATATATATATATATATATATATATATATATATATATATATAATTCTTTGAAGATGTGAGCCATTTGTTGGACTCGTAAGATGTGAGTTTTGTATATAATAATGTTGTTTGTGTGCCAATGAGTTGTTTCTGCGAAATGTTTTAATGAGAGTTTCGTTAACAATGCACCAGATGAAGGATATGGAGTTATTTTTTGTGTCGTGTCTTTTTGAAACTGAAACTGCCATTAAGTATTTTCTGGACATTTCTTATCGAATTTAGAACTCCAAACAAAGTCAAAGTTTAGCTATATTTCTTATATAAACATAGAAAATTGATATGAAATACATTGAGTACATCAATACTGCCAATTTTGTTGGTCGTATAGCGGGAAGGAAATTAATGCGTGAACCATCGTGTATTCAAATGTAATTGTTATTTAGACATATGTAAAACTGCTGTTAATTTGTTTATATTTAAGAATACTGGAAAGGTTGAGGAGATAAATAAATGTTAGATGGTTAGTATTGGTGTAAAAATTAGGTCAACTATGATGCCTTGCTGATTTTGTAATGTTTTCTTTTGTTTTAATTCTTATTAAGCCTGCTGTTTAAAAAAAAAATGTTATTATCTTCGAATAACCTTTTCGACGCACGTGTAAATTATGATTAAATTGAAAATCACCGTTTGTACGAATCATTTTAGACTTTCATGGTAGATTTATATTTTTTGTCGTTAAAAGTTGCTGTTTTAGTGAAGAATTAGCGTTTCTCCTTTTGTTTAACAGTTGCGGGAGCGTTGCTAGGGAAATTTGTTGATTTTCGAGCGCAATTGATTGTCACGAGTCGATTTTCGAATCTCATTCCCTTGTTTCGTTTCGACTCGAGGTCTACGTGGTGTTGATAACTATCGGAATGACGTTTATAAGTAGTCAGAGGCCATGTTCAATCAGCTATCGCGTTAATTCTTTGGCGAATTGGCGAATACTTAATGGGGAACGTAAAATGGTATTTAAGAAGCACCCGTGAGACTTTCAGTCTCATTAATGTTTATTTTAAACAATATTAAACACTTAAATTTGCTCTACCAAGCCTTCCGTCCATGGTTAATTGGAAAACAATATGGAAATCTTGTGTAAATTTCTTCATTTTCGGGTTTTATTAGAGTAAACTCGATTGTCCACTATCCTTTTCAGAGCACCTCAAAATTATAACAAATTCATTTATGTGGAAGTCGTAAATGTAATCAAAGGCTTTGGAAATATAACGGTATGCTGTCGAAATTAGTACTAAATTGAAATACATTGTCACCAGTGAAATTTTTAAATTGTAGAGTATTTAAGGACAATGCAATTTAATGTTATTAATTATTCGTACTTTGCAATTAAAATTGCCAAGCCCTGAGAATTGCATATTTTCCTTTGAAAGCAGGAGATAATAAATGGTTTTTTGCAGTATTGTTATAAATTATTCATAATATTGATTATGGATTTCACAAAGTTTACTTTGAAATTCGTGTGTAATAAATTTCGTTTCCATAGCAACTCTTTATCCCATCGACGTTGACAGAAAATAAATATTATCCTAATCGTCAATATCTCATAACTGACTTGCTTTAATAGTCAAATCCATAATGAAGTTTCTTTGCCAAAACAAAATTGTTAGCAGTGGCGAGAGAGAAATCGCGCATTCTCTTGTGTTTTGTCCAAATTGAATTGTTCATTAGATTCAGGCGCCAGTTGTTTAATACCGCGATCTTTTTTCTTTGCGTGCAAATTGTTCACTTTGATCGATTGTATAATTTTGTCCCGAAATTATGGAAAATAGGTCGAATTTCACGTTTTCGCAAAAGGAGTGGTCTTGTGATTTTAAAGTGTCTGCAGAATAAATCTGCTGATCTCGACTTAAAAGAAGAATTTTAAGATGATTAAATGAGCCATCTTTCCTTCGTATAATTCGGTAATGAAGAACTGATGTGGAAAATTGACAAAATTATGTGTTCTTTCAAATTTCTACGGGAAATGTTTTGCATTTTGTCTTTTTGCGAACTCTGGTTCGTGCGAATTATGCCTATATGATGTGGGAATTTTGTCCCAGAGCGTCAACAAATAAATTAATTCTCATCTTAACACTAAAATCTGAAGACGTTTTCCTAGTTTTAAGTAAATCCTGGTAAAGACTGGGCAAAGCGGTTTGAAATCATTTAGCGGTTCTTAAACCAGGACAAATTACCATTTCCTCGCGGGATAAGCAAAACCTTTCCCAGAATTCTCCGAAACACTATACTTAGCAACAATATCGTAAACTGTTGATCTGAGGTATCAAAAGAATCGAACTATTAAGAAATATAACGTCCTGTGCGTACACTTTCGATAATGCTGGATTAATTTAACTCTTCGATTGTACTCTACAATTGTGCGTAACATCTCAACCATTTTGAGGTCATGACTGTGTACTAGATCCCTATAGCTTTCAAAGAACGCCAATCGCGATCTCTAGTGGAACTACGTTGTCGTGGGATTACGCCCAGCGTGAACACTTTCGATAATAGCAGCTCTTCGATTGTACTCCGCACTTGTACGTTAAATTTTGGCCATTTTGAGGTTATGACTGTGTACTAGATGCCTATAACTTTGAAAGAACACCAATCGCGAACTCTATTGGAACTACGTTTTCGCGGGATTACGCCCAGCGTGAACACTTTCGATAATAGCAGCTCTTCGATTAAACTCCGCTCTTGTACATTAAATTTTGGCCATTTTTGAGGTTATGACTGTGTACTAGATGCCTATAGCTTTGAAAGAACGCCAATCGCGATCTCTAGTGGAACTACGTTGTCGCGGGATTACGCCCAGCGTGAACACTTTCGATAATAGCAGCTCTTCGATTAAACTCCGCTCTTGTACATTAAATTTTGGCCATTTTTGAGGTTATGACTGTGTACTAGATGCCTATAGCTTTGAAAGAACGCCAATCGCGAACTCTATTGGAACTACGTTTTCGCGGGATTACGCCCAGCGTGAACACTTTCGATAATAGCAGCTCTTCGATTGTACTCCGCAATTGTACGTTAAATTTTAGCCATTTTGAGGTCATGACTGTGTACTATATATCTATAGCTTTCAAAGAACACCAATCGCTACCTCCAGTTGAACTACGATATGGCGGGAAATTTAAATTTTTCTGGATTAGAAGCACCACACCCTGGATTAAATGAAAATATTGAAATACAATGTCTTGCGAAAGTTATTTCATACAGTATTTATAGTGCTGTTTTTTTAGTTGTTACGTAAATGGTTGCGAAAATCATTGTTTGCGTGTGCAAAGCAAGTTTAATGTATTTTTTGGAGAAATACTGTTGCATTGCGTTAATTTGAAAAATTCATTAGAATGGTTGACTTGTCCATCAGTACTTTTTTTCTGAATTATTTCACAGACTTGCGAACATAATGAAATTAATATTATTCTTTGTTTATACCGTGAAATCGTAAGAACATGTATGGAAAAAGGTTGGGTTTTTCTTTGATAAATTTCACATCATAAAATCCCATCAGCTCATAATTTATATCTGTTTATCACTCGTTCAATTTTAACAATTGTGACCAGTAACATTTTCCCGTGTAACCAGATAAAATTAAAAAGAGGACAAACGTTAAATTGGCAATTACTTTCAATTAGATGTACACATATATACCGCCATTTTTTTCCCACACAACTCCTTGCGTGGGGAATCTTATCCAATCCACATTAACTGCCACATCAATTCGATTTCATTTTCGGATTCTATGAAAGAAGGCTCTTTTTATGGTAATGCTTCAGATCTATATCAAGAGAATTAGACCGCTAAATAGTCCGTAAGGTAAATGATATGTATAAAATCATTGCTAACAGTTATCATGTCATTGCATATTACAAAATGGCCATCCACATTTAATTTGTACAGTGTTTTAAAGGGCAGCTTCATATCTGAAGGTTAAATCCATTCTCGTTGTTAAATAGCTGCCTCAAACTGTTGAGTTTTTCTCCAACTCATCAATCCTTCAATAACATAATTTTTTTAAGAAATATATATATATATATGATTCCATTTTTTTAAGAGTTTGTATCTATTGATTTTAAAAAAATGTTGACCATTCACTCTCGACTTGTTGCTTGAACAAAAATGATGTCGGGATGATAGGGCACTCAATAAATGGATAAACATTTTCAAATCATTTCTTGCTTTTTATTTTTCATTAGTATAATCAATGTACCGTTAACCTAGAGAGTGATTAATGAAAACAGAAAGCTGAGACCGTAAACTTGATTGGCACAAAGTGGGGAACTAAAACAAGGTTTCAGGTAACAGTAGAAATAGGGAACACTAACACAACACTGTGTTTGAGAAAGTGGCCCATGCACACCTCAATCACACGCATAAGGCAAAATTAATAATGAAAATTAATCTAACTTACCACCACTCGATCATTAGGGTGTGTTAAGGAATAAAAGTCACTCTGGTGAATCACATTCACACACTCACTCAGTCAGGGTTTACAAGGATTTCTCCTATGCCATTGACCCATCAACCACACAAATAAATGAAAATTATAAAAGAATGTAGTGAAACAGAAAGGACCTACGTGAATACATATCCATTCAATCCCTCGGGTGTGTTACACCTTGGTAAATATCACTCGGGGGTTTACAAGGATTTCTCCTATGCCATCGACCTGTCAATCACATAAAATTATTAGGTAATCTACCGGGTAAGGTAGGTTTTTGGATGGACACAATTATCAAATAAACATTTTGTAACTACAAACAATACCCAATCCAGCAACCTAATCTACATCAGGTCCCTCTTCATCTCTGCGTACTTCTTTCCTACCTTCATCCCGTCCAACATCCCTATCCTGTTCCTGTCCTTTCCTCGCTTGCCCAACATTATCTCCCCTCTATTACCTTCTTCAACATCCCACTATTGCCAATCAGTATGCCCTTCATCCATTTTTCCTGCCTCCATAGGATTTCTCTCAACAAACCCCTCTCCTCACCCACCATCTCCAGTACTTCCTCATTTGTTTTCCTTTCGGTCCATTTCACCTTCTCCATTCTTCTCCACACCCACACATTTCAAAAGCCTCCACGTCTACATCTATCCTCCTGCTTCAATTACCAAGTTTCCGTGCTGTACATAGCCATATATAGAGTCTCCTTCCCACATTTTCCTAAACATTTCAACAGTTCCACAGGAATGTTGTCCACCCCCACAGTCTTATTTGCTTTCATCTCCCTTAATGCCCTTTCTATTTCATCGTCGAGTATGCCTGGACCTAAGCTATCTTCTTCTACGTCATGTTCCTTTTCTATGTCTAACCTTGTCGGCCTAAGTTCTTTACCATACAGTGTTTCTATATATTCCTTCCATCTCTCTTGGATTTTTCCTGGTTCAACTATTATCTTACCCCATTTATCTTTAACTGTTAGCACAGATCTTGCCTTCTTACTTCCCGATAATAACTTAACCTTGCTGTATAGAGCACCAATTTCACCCTTCTTCTGTAAACTTTCCATATCCTCGCATTGCGTTTTCCACCATTCTTCTTTTGCTTTATTTGTGGCCCTTCACAATTTATTGTTTAACTCTTTGTACTTCATTTTGCCTAAGTGTCAATCACATAGATGAATGCAAAAATATAACATGGATGTAGTGAACAGTAACGACTTATGCAAATACACAGTCACTCAATCACTCGGGTGTGTTAGACCTTTGTGAATCTCACACATTCACTCAGTCAAGGTTTACAAGGATTTCTCCTAAGCCATTGACCCGACAATCACACAGATGAATACAAAATTATAACATGGATGCACACACGCTCTCGCTCATTCAACCAATCACTCACGTGTGCTCGAAAACAAGGACCTTTGCGACTCACACGTTCAGGGTTTACCAGGATTTCTCCTATGCCAGGGACCCGCCAAGCACGCAAAAAAGAATAAGGAAATGGGGTGATTGAGGTATACGTGGGTCACTCTTTCTCAAACACACCCTAGAGACCTAGTGTGTGTTCCCTATTCCTCCCCTTACTAGTAAACTTGTTTTATTTCGCCTGCTTCCCACATAGTGGCAATCAAGTTTACGGTCTGGCTATCTTGTTTTCATTGCTTCACGACTGTAGCTACAGTCATTCTATATTTACATTAACCAGTAATTATTCACCGAATTTGCAGAGATTTTCAAAGGAAATTTTTACTGTAATGTCTACAATTAATGAGACAAGCAAGCACCGCATGATGGACCCTTGTGTTGTACTACAAAATCAATGAGTTTTTTGCCAAGATAAACTGTGTGTTACGAGGTATGTTTTTTAAGTAAGTACCGTTTTGCGATTCTGCCGCCGCAGCGCTACGGTCGGCGTTCCGCGCATGCGCGCTGGTTACCTACATCTCTTGTCTACGCACTGACGTCATTGCAGTCTGATTCTTCATTGTATACGTTGTTTAGTGAGTGTTTAAGATGCCTCCGACAATCGTGAGTCCCGCTGATTGTGAAGTACGGTCTGTTATACGATTTCTTAGTGCTAAAGGCGTAAAACCGATCGATATTCATCGTGAGATCGTTGAAGTGTACGGACAAAACATTATGAGTGATGGAATGGTAAGGAAATGGGTGAGAGCATTTAAAGATGGCCGCACAAATGTGCATGATGAAGAACGGAGTGGGTGTCCTTCGGTCGTTAATGAAGATTTGGTGCAGAAAGTGGACTTGCTAGTGGAGTTTCCGCCTCGTAATGAGACAATGCAGCGTCTTATTGTGAGACATTGAGAAATCTGCGTCGTGAAATCCAGAACGAAAGACGTGGCAAGTTGAGTAAGGGTATCGTTCTGCTGCATGACAATGCCCGTCCACATGTGGCTAATCGGACCAAAGATCTCATCAAATCATTTCAATTGGAAACTCTAGATCATCCTCCATACAGCCCTGATCTGGCGCCCAGCGACTACCATTTGTTCCTGCACTTGAAGAAACACCTGGGCGGTTGGCGTCTTCAAGACGATAACGAAGTGAAAACATTTGTGATGCAGTGGTTAACAAGTCAGGCGGCAGAATTTTATCAGGAGGGTATTCAGAAACTGGTACCACGTTACGACAAGTGCCTCAATATTCACGGAAATTATGTAGAAAAGTAGATTAAGGTACAGGCCTTCAGGTAAAAATAAAATTATTGCGATATCTTCGCACGTCTTTTTTTAATTACAAAACGGTACTTACTTAAAAAACACATCTCGTATATTCCAGAATAAGTGATTACCAACGTTCCACATCATATCATTTAACCAATATAAAAGTTATGTCCGTTCTTTGGGAAAAATAGATTTATTAATTGACATAACTGAGCTTCCAAAACACTCACCAACAAGTCCAGACATTCAGAAGTTGAATCATTCAAGAGCCATTACCGAACAATCATTGAGCAACATTGACCGTGGCACATGAAAACGGATCAGTGTACGCTTCAGACTTAGAATTGAGGCCGTCTTTCAAGAAATTGGAGAATAGATTGAGTGAAATTTTTGTTTGTGATCAATTTAATTCATAATTGTTTCTTATATTTTCATTTTTGTATTTAAAAAATTGTTGGAAACATTATTTACTCGTCATCAGTATTTTCAATCCTAAGATTGGTTTACTGCAGTCCTTCATTCTACTCTAATTACACAGGCCTACAAAAAAAATTTTTTTTTGGTGCCGAGAATCTTTGTGTTGATTTTAAGTATATTTGTAGAGCTGAATCCAAATATGAAATCCGTTTTTATTTAACAGCTCTACTTTTTTAGATATGGCACATCTTACGATTAGTTGTTTTAATATTTGATATATTCCGGAAAATAATTTTCAAAGTTAAATAAATCTATAAGTATACTAATTTATAACCACTCTGCGGTGTTCCTTTTATTTTCAATAAACTGTCAATAAGTTTCATGTACATTTCCATATTGTAGGCCAATGAGATAATTATTAATATAATATTCCCATATCATCATGTAGAAGATTTTTTTACGTAAGTAACAACATATCTATATCTTGAAAACTATAGCTGATAGGAAAAAACTAGTGTCATAATTGGATTCAGCACCCCAATTGTTCTTTAAATCAGCATTAAAAGCACCGGCACCAAAACCACTGTTGGCCTGTGTTATTAATATAATATTCCCATTTCATCACGTAGAAGATTTTTTACGTAAGTAACAACATATCTATATCTTCAAAACTATAGCTGATAGGAAGAAACTAGTGTCATAATTGGATTCAGCACCCCAATTGTTCTTTAAATCAGCATTAAAAGCTCCGGCACCAAAACCACTGTTGGCCTGTGTTATTAATATAATATTCCCATATCATCATGTAGAAGATTTTTATACATAAGTAACAACATATCTATATCTTGAAAACTATAGCTGATAGGAAAAAACTAGTGTCATAATTGGATTCAGCACCCCAATTGTTCTTTAAATCAGCATTAAAAGCTCCGGCACCAAAACCACTGTTGGCCTGTGTTATTTATATAATATTCCCATATCATCATGTAGAAGATTTTTATACATAAGTAACAACATATCTATATCTTGAAAACTATAGCTGATAGGAAAAAACTAGTGTCATAATTGGATTCAGCACCCCAATTGTTCTTTAAATCAGCATTAAAAGCTCCGGCACCAAAACCACTGTTGGCCTGTGTTATTAATATAATATTCCCATATCATCATGTAGAAGATTTTTTTACGTAAGTAACAACATATCTATATCTTGAAAACTATAGCTGATAGGAAAAAACTACTGTCGTAATTGGATTCAGCACCCCAATTGTTCTTTAAATCAGCATTCAAAGCTGCGGCACAAAAACCACTGTTGGCCTGTGTTATTAATATAATATTCCCATATCATCACGTAGAAGATTTTTTTACGTAAGTAACAACATATCTATATCTTGAAAACTATAGCTGATAGGAAAAATCTAGTGTCATAATTGGATGCAGCACCCCAATTTTTCTTTAAATCAGCATTAAAAGCTCCGGCACCAAAACCACTGTTGGCCTGTGTTATTTATATAATATTCCCATATCATCATGTAGAAGATTTTTATACATAAGTAACAACATATCTATATCTTGAAAACTATAGCTGATAGGAAAAAACTAGTGTCATAATTGGATTCAGCACCCCAATTGTTCTTTAAATCAGCATTAAAAGCTCCGGCACCAAAACCACTGTTGGCCTGTGTTATTAATATAATATTCCCATATCATCATGTAGAAGATTTTTTTACGTAAGTAACAACATATCTATATCTTGAAAACTATAGCTGATAGGAAAAAACTACTGTCGTAATTGGATTCAGCACCCCAATTGTTCTTTAAATCAGCATTCAAAGCTGCGGCACAAAAACCACTGTTGGCCTGTGTTATTAATATAATATTCCCATATCATCACGTAGAAGATTTTTTTACGTAAGTAACAACATATCTATATCTTGAAAACTATAGCTGATAGGGAAAATCTAGTGTCATAATTGGATGCAGCACCCCAATTTTTCTTTAAATCAGCATTAAAAGCTCCGGCACCAAAACCACTGTTGGCCTGTGTTATTAATATAATATTCCCATATCATCATGTAGAAGATTTTTTTACGTAGGTAACAACATATCTATATCTTGAAAACTATAGCTGATAGGAAAAAACTATTGTCGTAATTGGATTCAGCACCCCAATTGTTCTTTAAATCAGCATTCAAAGCTGCGGCACAAAAACCACTGTTGGCCTGTGTTATTAATATAATATTCCCATATCATCACGTAGAAGATTTTTATACATAAGTAACAACATATCTATATCTTGAAAACTATAGCTGATAGGAAAAAACTAGTGTCATAATTGGATTCAGCACCCCAATTGTTCTTTAAATCAGCATTCAAAGCTCCGGCACCAAAACCACTGTTGGCCTGTGTTATTAATATAATATTCCCATTTCATCATGTAGAAGATTTTTATACATAAGTAACAACATATCTATATCTTGAAAACTATAGCTGATAGGAAAAAACTAGTGTCATAATTGGATTCAGCACCCCAATTGTTCTTTAAATCAGCATTAAAAGCTCCGGCACCAAAACCACTGTTTGCCTGTGTTATTAATATAATATTCCCATATCATCATGTAGAAGATTTTTTTACGTAAGTAACAACATATCTATATCTTGAAAACTATAGCTGATAGGAAAAAACTACTGTCGTAATTGGATTCAGCACCCCAATTGTTCTTTAAATCAGCATTCAAAGCTGCGGCACAAAAACCACTGTTGGCCTGTGTTATTAATATAATATTCCCATATCATCACGTAGAAGATTTTTTTACGTAAGTAACAACATATCTATATCTTGAAAACTATAGCTGATAGGAAAAAACTACTGTCGTAATTGGATTCAGCACCCCAATTGTTCTTTAAATCAGCATTCAAAGCTCCGGCACCAAAACCACTGTTGGCCTGTGTTATTAATATAATATTCCCATATCATCATGTAGAAGATTTTTTTACGTAAGTAACAACATATCTATATCTTGAAAACTACAGCTGATAGGAAAAAACTACTGTCGTAATTGGATTCAGCACCCCAATTGTTCTTTAAATCAGCATTCAAAGCTGCGGCACAAAAACCACTGTTGGCCTGTGTTATTAATATAATATTCCCATATCATCACGTAGAAGATTTTTTTACGTAAGTAACAACATATCTATATCTTGAAAACTATAGCTGATAGGAAAAAACTAGTGTCATAATTGGATTCAGCACCCCAATTGTTCTTTAAATCAGCATTAAAAGCTCCGGCACCAAAACCACTGTTGGCCTGTGTTATTAATATAATATTCCCATATCATCATGTAGAAGATTTTTTTACGTAAGTAACAACATATCTATATCTTGAAAACTATAGCTGATAGGAAAAAACTACTGTCGTAATTGGATTCAGCACCCCAATTGTTCTTTAAATCAGCATTCAAAGCTGCGGCACAAAAACCACTGTTGGCCTGTGTTATTAATATAATATTCCCATATCATCACGTAGAAGATTTTTTTACGTAAGTAACAACATATCTATATCTTGAAAACTATAGCTGATAGGAAAAATCTAGTGTCATAATTGGATGCAGCACCCCAATTGTTCTTTAAATCAGCATTAAAAGCTCCGGCACCAAAACCACTGTTGGCCTGTGTTATTAATATAATATTCCCATATCATCATGTAGAAGATTTTTTTACGTAAGTAACAACATATCTATATCTTGAAAACTACAGCTGATAGGAAAAAACTACTGTCGTAATTGGATTCAGCACCCCAATTGTTCTTTAAATCAGCATTCAAAGCTGCGGCACAAAAACCACTGTTGGCCTGTGTTATTAATATAATATTCCCATATCATCACGTAGAAGATTTTTTTACGTAAGTAACAACATATCTATATCTTGAAAACTATAGCTGATAGGAAAAATCTAGTGTCATAATTGGATGCAGCACCCCAATTGTTCTTTAAATCAGCATTAAAAGCTCCGGCAGCAAAACCACTGTTGGCCTGTGTAATAATGTCAATTCCCTCAATCCTTGATACCTTCTCTGTTTTACGTCCTTCTTGATGTGTCCTACGTGCATTCGTCTTCCTCGTGGAATCTTCCCTTCTACTTTTCCTTCTTATTTTATTCCTTAATCAATCCATTTGTATGCCTCAATGTGTGTCCAATCCATCATCTGTTTCATCTTTGCCGTAGAGTTCTCTCCATAATAGTCCTATCCCCACATCTGTCCTTCTTTATAATTCCTTCTTCCTTTCACTTTGTCTGTCCGTTTAATCTCTTTCCAGCATTCTCCTAATCACCACCATGTGTCAAAGGCTTCTTCTGTTCTTCTCTGTTCCACTTTTCCAATGTTCCAAGTCTCCTTAGGAACCATAGAGCGCCATGCACCACACCAAAGTCTTGACGAATTGCTTCCTTGTTTACAGCCTTACAATTGTTTAATACGTCTGCCTTTTGTGTACAACATTTGAACAAAGGAACATATATTTAAACTAACCAATTGGTATATCGTTGCAAATGGCATTGGCAATCAGTCATTGAAGCATTGACGTGAAAAACAAGGAAGGAGTATCAGTAGAGTCTTAGAGAATTAATAGTGAGAGGCAAGGCAGGTTTATAATATTATTAGTAGAGGTAATCTATCAGTCAAGGTAAGTTTTGGATAGGCACAACCACCAAAGCAAAGGTCTTGCCTCTCCTAACAATAAGCTTAATCCAACATTCTTACTTTACGACAAAGTCCTTCTTTATCTCAGTTCATTTAACACCTTCATTCCGTCCAAAATCCCTATATAGGAAAAGAATTAACTACATGGTTCGTCCAGAAAATAAGTGTACTGAGCTCAGGGAAAAAAATTTATTACACTTTTACATATCTTAAGCTAATATTCCTCAAAATAGGACCCTTGTGAGTCGATACACTTGTTCCAGCGGCGTTCCCATTCCTGGAACGCTCCCGCGAAGGCATCATCGGGAACCTCTCGAAGACACGTCGTCACGGCCTCTTTGACGGCGTCCAAAGTCCCGTATCGCGTTCCTTTCAAACTCCTCTTTATCTTCGGGAACAGAAAGAAGTCCGGCGGTGCCAATTCCGGGCTGTAGGGCGGGTGCGGCAGCGTTACCACGCCGTGTTTGGCCAAGAAGTCCGACACGACAAGCGCGGTGTGAGACCCGTATCAAAGTCCCGTATCGCGTTCCTTTCAAACTCCTCTTTATCTTCGGGAACAGAAAGAAGTCCGGTGGTGCCGAGTCCGGGCTGTAGGGCGGGTGCGGCAGCGTTACCACGCCGTGCTTGGCCAAGAAGTCCGACACGACAAGCGCGATGTGAGACGGCGCATTCTCGTGATGCAGCCTCCAGATGTTTTTGGTCCCTAATAATCTCGTGCACTATTGTTTTTGGCACATTACACTGCTCTGCTATCATCCGAACACTAAGACGACGATCAGAGTTCGGTACATCGCGAACTTTTCGCACATTTTCGTCGGTGAGTGTCGTTGATGGGCGTCCAGGCCGTAGTTCGTCGTCGACCTCTGCCCTCCACGAACATCTTGTGCCACCGAAAGATCATGTTTCTGGACATGGCTGACTCCCCGTAAGCCTGGTTAATCATGCCGACAGTTTCGGTAGACGATTTCCCAAGCTTTACCGCAAATTTGATGGAATAACGCTGCTCCAAAAACTTCGGCATCGCGTTCCGTGACGTGGGTCGAGCGTGGAGGTTCGCGTTAACAGAGCTCCTCACTACACCACAGCTCAGAGCCGACTGCCTTTTTCAGCGTCGCTTGCCAACATCCCCCCCTCTAATCGCAGCTCGTCAGAGCGGTGCTGGGCGCGCCTGGAGCGGCTGGAAAAAATCAGTATACATCTGGACGAACCATGTATAACTAAATGGGGAAATACAGGGTGTATTGTGATATTTATAAATGATGGAATACTACCTTGATCAAAAAGTTCCCGGAATAACCACCGTGTGGCGCTCCCATCGTTCCGATTTGAGTTCTGTTTTTTTGTTAAATTGGTACATCTGTTGTTGATATTCCCTTTAAATCTTAGTGTCATAACTTGACATTTGCAAAAGTTACGTAGCCAAGAGTACATCTATCTCTGTGTGTGTTGGCGATTTTTTACAATTGCAGAAATGGATTTAAATTTGCAACAACGAACTTGTATTAAATTTTGCGTAAAAAACGGATTTAGTGGCGCACGGACGTTGGAAATGTTGGCAAAGTGTTTCGGCAACGATTCTCTAAAAAAAACGGGTCGTTCACCAGTGGCACGAGCGGTTCAGAAGTGGTCGTGAGTCAATCGAAGATGATGAACGCAGCGGCAGACCATCGACATCGAAAGTCGGTGAAAAAATTGATAAAATAAAAGAAATGTTGGTCAATAACCGCAAATTAACCATCAGAGAAATAGCGGAGGACTTGAACATTGCCTATGGATCCGCCCGAGACATTGTGGTTAATGATTTGGGTTTCCGTCGTGTAGCAGCAAAGTTGGTGCCAAAAGACCTCAATTTCATGCAAAAAAGAGACCGTGTTGACGTCGCAAAAGACATGATTTGCGAGGCTGAATCCGATCCCACATTCATCAAAAGGATCATTGCTGGAGACGAGACGTGGGTTTATGAGTACGACACGCAATCCAGACATCAGGCAAGTGAATGGCGTTCACCAAATGAGCCGAGACCAAAAAAACCACGTCGTTTTCAGTCAGAAAAGAAGGCAATGCTGACGGTTTTCATGGATTACAACGGTGTAGTGCATCATGAATTTTTGCCAGAAGGCCAGACAGTAAACAAAGAGTATTATTTGGGCGTCATGAGACGTTTGCGTGAAGCAATTCGCCGAAAGAGACCAGAAATCGTCGCACAGTGCGTCGAGACCGTCGCACAGTGCTATCATTATTCGTAATTTTTTGATGAAAAATGCAACAAATACCATCCAACAGCCACCGAATTCACCTGATTTGGCTCCCTGTGACTTCTTTCTGTTCAATCGAGTTAAAAAAAACCATTACGGGGAACGCGTTTTAGCAGCCGAGAGGAAGTAATGGAAAAATCGCAGGAAGCACTGATGGACATACCGAAAACCGAATATAAAAAATGTTTCGAGGATTGGATCAAGCTCTGGCATAAGTGTGTTGCAGTCGATGTGGATTACTTTGAAGGGGACAATATAGATTTAGATGAATAAACTTGTATTTTTAATTTTCTGAATAAATTCCGGGAACTTTTTGATCAAGGTAGTATTGTAGACGGTGAGAGAGAATATTAGGAATGGGAAGGAAAAGGATGGACACGTTAGGATGGAATGAAAGGAATTAATAGGTATGTGGAATTGAGGAGGAACATCTTGTAGTGTATGGTTTCAGGTTGTCTTGCTAGATGAACACAAAAAATTAAACAATTTTCAATCAATGTCTATCCAAAACCATCCTAAAATGGTTGAGTACCAAGTAGTAATTTTTACCACGATTGTTCACGATGTTTATTAATGCATTTTGTATGCAGTTTTGATTCAAACTTTGTTGCTTTGACATAGATATTCAAGTACTACATCTAAATGTGATGATGGCTTATATTTTGATTGAAGTTTGGTGATAAATTCTCTAAATATGTAATGGTTCTAAAGGGGAAAGATGCAATTATACTTTCATTGTTTCTTCATAAGCTTCTTTTGGAAGGAAAAAAGTTAAGGAGAATATATATTTCACGTTGCAACGCATCGAATAGCTCGTTGAGTGTTTCTGGGACACCTCACAGTGGTAATTCATTTCGGAATCGATCGTGGGACAGAGAGAAGCGGCCAGTTTTGAAAATTATCGTTCTAAATGAATGGAAATCATGGTATTATTATTGTTTGTCCCTAGCACAAATCTGTTAAAAAGGCACTATGAACAGATTAACATATCGAGCATATAGTATCCTTTACTTCTTACTTGTTTGGCCTTAACATACTTCCCTTTCTATATATTTTATCATTAGGTAATCTTCCGGTTAAGGTAGGTTTTTGGATGGACACAACTATCAAATAAATATTCTGTGACTTCAAACAAAACCCAAATCCAGCAACCTACTCCATACATGAGGTCCCTCTTCATCTCTGTGTACCTCCTTTCCTCCCTTCATCCCCTATCTATAAGATGTCCCTATCATATTTCTGCCCTTTCCTCGCTTGCCCAACATTCTCCCCTGTATTACCTTCTTCAACATTCCACTACCGCTCTATACGCCATTCATCCATTTTCCTTTTTCCTCCAAAGGATTTCTCTCAACAAACCCCTCTCCTCACCCACCATCTCCAGTACTTCCTCATTTGTTTTCCTTCTTTCGGTCCATTTCACCTTCTCCATTCTTCACAACACACCCACATATCTGCAATAGCCTCCAATCTACGCTTCCTATCCTCCTGCTTCAGTGACCACGTTTCCGCACCATACATAGCTACGCTCCATGTCGGAGTTTTTACGAGTCTTGTCTTAACATCCCTACTCAACGTCCTCGTCATCAACTCCCTCCTCCTTGAGAATGCCTCCTTGCCTAGCATTGCAATTCTTCTCCTTACGTCCCTACCACTTTGACCGTATTGGTCCAAAACACTTCCGAGATATGTAAACTGCTCTACCTGCTCTATTTTTTCCCCGCCTATTTTAATATTTAGCTTTGCTTTTTTCTTCCTGGAAAATCGCATAACCTTTGTTTTATTAATATTGATTCTCATCCCATATCTATCGCACTGAACCTCCAATTTGCTCAGCAATGCTTGCAACCCCTTGGCTGACAGACAAACTAATGCTTAAAAAGATGAATAAGATAAAAAATTGGATGAATGTAAACAAAGAGTTAGGCAAAATGAAGTACAAAGAGTTAAACAAGAAATTGAGAAGGGCCACAAATAAAGCAAAAGAAGAATGGTGGAAAACGCAATTCAAGGATATGGAAAGTTTACAGAAGAAGGGTGAAATTGGTGCTCTATACAGCAAGGTTAAGTTATTATCGGGAAGTAAGAAGGCAAGATGTGTGCTAACAGTTAAAGATAAATGGGGAAAGATAATAGTTGAACCAGGAAAAATCCAAGAGAGATGGAAGGAATACATAGAAACACTGTATGGTAAAGAACTTAGGCCGACGAGGTTAGACATATTAAAGGAACATGACGTAGAAGAAGATAGCTTAGGTCCAGGCATACTCGACGATGAAATAGAAAGGGCATTAAAGGAGATGAAAGCAAATAAGGCTGTGGGGGTGGACAACATTCCTGTAGAACTGTTGAAATGATTAGGAAAATGTCGGCAGAAGAAGGCCTTATATGGACTGATTCGTAGTATCTATGAGGAAGGAATCTGGCCGGAAGATTTTGTGAGATCGGTGTTAGTTCCTATTCCAAAAAAGGCAAAGGCTTCGTCATGTGAGGATTACAGAACAATAAGTTTGATATCCCACGCAGCTAAAGTTATTCTCAGGATCATCAACAAAAGGATAGAGAGTAAGACAAATGATTACTTAGGGAATGATCAGTTTGGGTTTAGAAAGGGGAGAGGTACGCGTGATGCCATTGCAGTAATGAGATCACTAATCGAGAGGAATACAGAATACAATCAGTACGTATTTGCCTCTTTTGTAGATTTCGAAAAAGCGTCTGATAGAGTGAATTGGGAAAAATTAATGCGTGTATTGCAGAAAATAGGAATGGATTGGAATAGGGAGAGGAGACTGATCTGCAGCCTGTACATGTCTATCAGACTGCTATCAGGTGCGAGTGGGGAACGGAGAGTCCGGATGGGCAGTGTTAGGAAGAGGTGTAAGGCATGGGGTGTCCATTGTCACCGGTGCTGTTCAACGTACATGTGGAGGAAATGATTAAGGAGGCATTATGGGAAGAGCTGGAGGTAGGAATAAAAATCAGAGGGGAATTCATGTGAAATCAGTAAGGTTTGCTGATGACCAAGCATTAGTTTGTCATTGAAATATCGTTCAGTAGATGAAGATAGCTTTGGTCTAAGTGTACTTGATGGCAAGATAGAAAGGGCATTGAGGGAAACAAAACGAAATGAGACCATGAAGGATGGATAGCATCTTGCTGCTTTATGTCTGCAATGCTCACAGGGTCTAGGAATGTGATTCTGGGGGCTTTTTCCTTCAGGATTAAGTTTTTCAACAATTTTGCAAAAATGCCTTCCTACACTGCTATGATATTTGCACGCATAGAAGCGCTTGGACTGGATTACAACGACAGAAGACTTATCCATAACCTCTACAAGAATCAGGCAAGAACCATCCAAATGAAAATGGGAAGGAAAAAAGAAGTGAAAATAAACAAAGGAGTTTGACAAGGATGCAACCTCTCGTTAGCTAAATATTCAACCTAAGAAGAGGCAATAAAAGAAACACAATGATTGGGTATCAAAGGAGTCAAGGGTTAACGGAGAAGAAATGGACATGCTCCGGTTTGCAGATGACATCGCAGTCGTTGCGGAAACGTTAGAGGACCAGCAAGGACCTAACTACAAGTGCTATGGACCAAGTACTTGCTGGGGAATATGATATGAACATCAACATGAAGACAACTAAAGTCCTCTTGTGTTTGTGTGGAAGAGAGAGGGAAGCTGTTATGCCGATATATATGTTACAATTCTGAAAAGGGTGAAAGTAGAGCAATTAAGTGGAATCCTTCATGTAATCCACTTTGGGCAGCAGTATAGCATGAAATGGGATGGAAGAAGTTCGACGGACATCAAGCGAATAATAGCCCAAGCTAAGAACGCATTCATTGAGGAAGAAGAGGCAATTATTATGAATTGAAAGAACATAAGGCTGGAAAGAACAAGGAAGCGATTGGTCGAGACTTTGGTGTGGTGCATGGCGCTCTATGGTTTCTGGGAGACTTGGAACATTGGAAAAGTGGACCAGCGAAGAATAGAAGAACCTTTGAAACATGGTGCTGATTAGGAGAATGCTGGAAAGAGATTATTAAATGGACAGACAAAACTTTGTCAAACATTGTTATGACCATCGCAGCAGCGTCTATCCACTTTGCTAGACAATTTCAGTTGGGATTGTCTTACACAGCAGCGTTTACAATATTAACTTGTTAATAACATTCAAAGATGGGCCCTTTCCGATGGCATCAAGGATATAATATGAACCCCAACGTATTACAGTCGAAGGGATCACGAATATAAGACTAGACAGAGATAGACTGCAAGACTGACTGGTTTAAAATGTCATTTATTCCTAGAACGATAAGGGACCAGAATGCTTGTAGCCGAAATTCCCCAGGAGTTAGTTCAGAACAATAAGTATTAATGTACCCTTTGAAACATGGTGCTGATTGGGAGAATGCTTGAAAGAGATTATTAAATGGAGAGACGAAGGGAAAGGGAAGGAGGAAGTGTATTTATAGAAGAGCAGATAATGGGATAGGAGTGCTATTATGGGGAGAACTCTACAGCTAGGAAGAAATAGACAATGGATTGGACATATAATTAGAGGCATACAAATGGATTGATTAGGGAATATATAATATGAACGAATGTAATATAGAAGGGAAAATTGAACGAGGAAAACTAAGAGACATGTTCATCAAGGACTAAATAAGAACGACGTAAAACAGAAAAGGTATAGGATTGAAGTACTCTTTATAATATATATATGTACATATATATATATATATATATATATATATATATATATATGGGGTAAGGGTAGGAACAGGATAGGGATGTTGGATGGGATGAAGGGAGGAAAGAAGTACACCGAGATGAAGAGGGACCTGATATAGATTAGTTTGCTAGGTGGGGAGTCACAAAATGTTTATTTGATAGTTGTGTCCATCCAAAAACCTACCTTAAACCGGTAGATTACCTAATAATATATATATATATATATATATATATATATATATAACCATAAACACAGTAATCAACCCGAAGGTCGGTTTATTAGGTCAGGGCACCCTATGGTTCCTATGGAGACTTGAAACATTGGAAAAGTGGACCAGAGACGAATAGAAGTAGCCTTTGAAACATGGTGGTGATTAGGAGAATGCTGGAAAGAGATTATTAAATGGAGAGACGAAGGGAAAGGAAAGAGGAAGTGTATTTATAGAAGAGCAGATAATGGGATAGGAGTGCTATTATGGGGAGAACTCTACAGCTAGGAAGAAATAGACAATGGATTGGACATATAATTAGAGGCATACAAATGGATTGATTAGGGAATATATAATTTGAGAAGGAAAAGTAGAAGGGAAGATTCCACCATGAAGACCAAGAGACGTGTGCTTCATAGGACAAATTAAGAAAGACGTAAAACAGAAAAAGTATCGGGGATTGAGGGAATTGAGATTATTAAATAGATCTGGATGGATGGACACTGTAAATCAATCCTAGGATTGAAAATACTGAATGAATGACATTTTCCATTCGTGTGTTCTTGTAAATTCAGACCATAGACCAGTGTAGACTAATTTCCAGGACACGAAATACGAGTTTTAAAATACTGGTAAATTTATTTTCGACTCTCCAAGATTAACCCCCAGATCCCCCAGAGAGACTCCTCATATCACGCTAAGTTAATACCTCACTAGTGTGTGTGTGAGGTTAATTTTCGTGAAAAGTTAGGGGATGTGGAGGGTGGGTTGTTTAAGTGTGCTGTGTAATTGCCAAAAAGGACAGAAAATAGCCTTCTCTTGAAGTATTTGCTCTTCACTAAATACTTACCTTAATTTTTGCTGTGGCAGAGTCACCTAAGCTCTGGTTTAACAATAATAATAATATTTTAATTTGCCTAAGGATCAAGTTACAAAAGCTTGTACAAGATGTAAGGCATGTCAGGGTATCTGCATTCATGGAGAAATTAGGCAAATTTGAGACAGGTACATAGGCATAGAATATCATTCTTTATACAATTGTATGACATATTATTGTACATACAATTTTAGCAGTTATGTAATGACATCGTTATAGAACAAAAGAACATCACCATATATACACATTATATAATTATTACCCAGATACATTCCAATTCATTCGGGATGTATTGAGAGTGATATAAGTACAATGCAATACAATACGATTTATTTGTCCAGCGATCAAGTTTTATACAACTGTATACTTGATATAAGACACGTCAGAGTAAGTAACAGAATACATACATGGATACATGATACACATCAGGCATTAACAAGAAATTTGGCAATTGAATGAAACATTTTTAATTTTAAGAACCTGAGTAGATTGACCTTAAATGCAGCCACACTTTTTTGAGACTTAATCTCAGTTGGGAGTTTATTGTAAAGTTGGAGGCACATAAAATTTGGGCCAGCACCTGCATTTTTTGTACGTACATATAAAACGTGCAGCTGCTCATTCTGCCCAGTAGAATATTTATGGATATCACAATTTTTCACAAACTCAGATAGATTTCTTTTTGTATGTACTAATACATGAAAAATATAAATGCATAGTACTGGCAGTATATCCAATTTTTTAAACAGGGGACGGCAAGGGGCATCATGTTTCGCGAAACACATGAGCCGAATGGCTCTCTTTTGGACCCTGAAAATGATCATGGCCTTAGAAGACAAACCCCAGTAGAGGATACTATAGGCTATGTGAGAATAAAATTCTCCATAGTAAAGTGCACAGAGAACAGCCACTGAAACTGTGGATCTAATGGACCTTATTAAAAAGCAGACAGAGCTTAACTTACTGGTTAAAGTACTTCTGTGCTCATCCCAAGAGATTTAAAAATTAATGAGGAAACCCAAAAATTTGGTATTTTGTACCTGTGGGATCACCTTCCCATCAACTTCAATAGACAGTACTTTACTTGCTTTATTTTTATTTGCAAAATAGATTAGGTGAGACTTTTCTATATTCAAATCTAGTAAATTATTATGACACCAGGAAAGTAAGGTGTGACTAGCTTGTTTACACTTAATTATCAATTCATTAAAAGTAGGCGATACAAGAATAATGTTGGTGTCATCAGCATATAACAAGGGGGTAGCACCATTAATATGTTGAAAACTTTCTGCAAGGTCATTCATATAAGAAAGAAACAAGACAGGCCCAAGAACAGAGCCTTGAGGAACACCTCGATTAAGGACCTTACTTGGGGAAACAAAAGGTGCACCATTTTTAGAAACAACCACGTGTTGAATCAACTTCAATAGACAGTACTTTACATGCTTTATGACATATTATTGTACATACAATTTTAGCAGTTATGTAATGACATCATTATAGAACAAAATAAAATAACCATATACATACATTATATAATTATTACCCAGATACATTCCAATTCATTCGGAATGTATTGAGAGTGATAAAAGTATTCTTCAATAAGAGGTACAACTTATCATAATTCATACTTCGTCCCCAAGATATTCATTCAGAAAATATTACATTTTTAAAAATAATAATTCTTTTAGTTTAGCCTTAAAAATTTTTATATTGGTAATGCATTTCAGGGTTTCAGGTAGCTTATTGTATAGTCTGATTCCCATTTCATGGAGTCCTAATTTTGTTGTGCTTGTTCGAATGGATCTGTAGTGTAAATGACTTCTAGTTCTTGTACTGTGTCTATGGAGATCAGAATTTACTGAGAAGTTATGTATATTAGTTTTGACATATAACAATGCTGATAATGACTCGAGTAAACAATGAAGGGATTGTGTTTCTTCATTCATTTTATCAGTTCACTTTTTTGTTTCTGTCCTAATTACAGTAATAAACTTAATGTCTAGCGTTGAAAACGTTCAATGCGTTGTATTAATGTGCAAATTGTTTATGCAATTACTCTGAAATATATAAAAAACCATAAACACAGTAATCAACCCTAATAAGGTCGGTGTAGTGCTCACCCATGTACCAAGCCCGACAGCGTGTGAATATTCACACATCAGGGTAGGGGGGCCAGTTCCTTTCCCTGTGCCGGTTATGGTTTCCCAGGAAGATCTGTTACCCGAAAAATCAACTAGCTTGGGTGGAGCTGCAGGTGCCCAAAGTGCCTTGCCCGGGAATCGAACCCGGGACCCTCTGGTCAGCAGTCCAACGCTCTACCCGCTAGACCACCGCGACCCCCTGAAATATATATAGTATTAAAATGTATTTGGGGTACATTACTTTGATCTCTCGTTTTTTTTTCCAAGCCTAAGTTAACGCAACCTGTATCGTGTGAGTGCATGCGGATTGAGTTAAATGATTGCTGTCGGTGACAACTTCCATGTATTTGCGTTAGAGCAACTTTATTTAAGAGCATTGCGTGAAGACACATCAAAACGTTTTCATAACATTGTAAAACTCATGCAGCTACATGAGCATTATAACAATAAAGGAATTAATCAGTACCCAAAATTGTGGATGCCTTTGGGAAAAGCCTTTTTCCTATTCATTTTGAAAAGTCATAAAATAAAATTTCATTATTATTAAATATTCTTTTCCTTTCATCATATTAGCATATAGAACAGAATTATAGGCAATCAACACAGTGTACAGTTACAGAAAATCTTCACCATATACCATAGTTTCCCTAGGATTATTGACTGTTTTCCTTTATGGTATATTAATATTTGTAGAACCATTGGTTCCCCAAAAACTGCTATACCATAGAGTACACAAAAGTTTTGATCCCACACTCTGAATGAGTTACCTATATTCCACTCGGTTTCCCATGAGAATTTCTCAATGAAGAGCAATCATTTGAATCCTATGTTGCCTGCTTCAAAATGGATACTATTGTTTTATATCAACATTATCCTAGGATTGGTTTACTTCAGCCCTCCTAAGAAGTATTGGGGACGTAAGGAGAAGAAGAATTGCACTATTAGGCAAGGAGGCTTTCACACAATAAGGAAGAGGGAGTTGATGACGGGGACGTTGAGTAGGGAGAGGTTAAGAAAATACTCGTAAAAATTCTGATACGGAGTGTAGCTATGTACGGCACGGAAACGTGGTCACTGAAGCAGGAGGATAGGAAGCGTAGATAAGAGGCTATTGCAGAAATATGTGGTTGTGGAGAAGAATGGAGAAGGTAAAATGGACCGAAAGGAAAACAAATGAGGAAGTATAACTAGGTATTATGGGTGAGGAGAGGGGTTTGTTGAGAGAAATCCTATGGAGGCAGATGAAAGGCCTATTGATCGGCAATAGTGGAATTTTGAAGAAGATGGTAATAGAGGGGAGGATATTGGGCAAATGAGGTAAGGGCAGGAACAGGATAGGGATGTTGGACAGGATAAAAGGAGGAAGGAAGTACACTTAGAGATGAAGAGGGACCTGATGTATGGAGTAGGTTTTCTTAGGAGTCACAGAATATTTATTTGATAGTTATGTCCATCGGAAAACCTACCTTAACTGTCAGATTAACTAATAAATAAATATTGGTAATAACTGGCGGACACACATCAGTCAGATCTGTAATAAACTGAGTTAAGCTCTTTATATGTTAAGAAAGCTCAACTGTTCTATTTCAAAAAGAGTGTCATTCAACAATTTACCATGCCTTCTTTCAATGTCATTTGAATGATGGTGTTTAATAGTGGGGTTATTCCCCACATGTTAAACAAATTTTGCTACTTCAAAAGAGGGCTATTCGCCTACTTGCTAATATGCCACCACGTGATTCCTGCAAAGCTTTTTTAATTAGGTATGGAATCATGACTGGATTTAGTTTATATATATTCAAGGCTCTGATTCATGTAAAAGTTAATCTGGAAACTTATCAATTGAGATCTAATATCCACAATTATTCCACAAGGGGAAAATCAACTCTAAATACTTGTTATTGTAGATTATCATCAACTTACAACACATTTCATAATGTGAACATTCGGTTGTGTTTCCAGCACGCCCACATGTAACTACCTGTCTACTCGGTTGAAATTAGACTCTAACCAGAGTTTCAAGAATAGGGTATATATACCTATCTGCTTGCTAACCCACTTTATTCATTGGATGAATTCTTCTCTAACAAACTTACTAATATCTATGGTCTAATATATACTGATGGCATTTAACACGGTTGTACCATTTTTCAAATGAATAAAGTATTATTACACAGGCCTACAAAAAAATTTTTTTTGCTGCCGGGAATCTTTGTGATGATTTCAACTATATTTGTAGAGCTGAATCCAAATATGAAATCCGTTTTTATTTAACAGCTCTACTTTTTTAGATATGGCACATCTTACGATTAGTTGTTTTAATATTTGATATATTCCGGAAAATAATTTTCAAAGTTAAATAAATCTATAAGTATACTAATTTATAACCACCCTGCGGTGTTCCTTTTATTTTCAATAAACTGTCAATAAGTTTTATGTATATTTCTATATTGTAGGCCAATGAGATAATTATTAATATCATATTCCCATATCATCGTGTAGAAGATTTTTTTACGTAAGTAACAACATATCTATATCTTGAAAACTATAGCTGATAGGAAAAAACTAGTGTCATAATTGGATTCAGCACCCCAATTGTTCTTTAAATCAGCATTAAAAGCTCCGGCACCAAAACCACTGTTGGCCTGTGTTATTAATATAATTTACTGACTCTAATATTCTTAAATCATTTGGTATTTCATTTAAACTTAGAGGTACAGTAACCACCAATTTTCTTTCAATTTTCATTCAAGTGAAGTTTTCTTTTAATATACTGTTAATATATTGTTCCTTAATGCTATTTTATATTTATTTCAACCAGATATTATATATTTGTCATGAAAACAGTTTCCTGTTATGATAGCATATGTATTTAAAAAATGATTAAAGAGGCATGGGAAGAACTGGAGGTAGGAATGAAAGTCGGAGGGGAATTCATGTAAAATCGCTTAGGTATGCTGATGACCAAGCATTAGTTGCTCAGTCAGCCAAGGGGTTGCAAGCATTGTTGAGTGAATTGGAGGTTCAGTGCGACATATATGGGATGAGAATCAATATTAATAAAACAAAGGTTATGCGATTTTCCAGAAAGAAAAAGGCTAAGCTAAACATTAAAATAGGAGGGGAAAAAATAGAGCAGGTAGAACAGTTTACATATCTCGGAAGTGTTTTGGACCAACATGGTCAAAGTAGTAATGGGGACGTAAGGAGAAGAGTTGCGCTATTAGGCAAAGAGGCTTCCGCATGATAAGGAGGAGGGAGTTGATGACGGGGACGTTGAGTAGATGTTAAAACAAGACTTGTAAAAACTCTGATATGGAGCGTAGCTATGAACGGCGCGGAAACGTGGTCACACTGAAGCAGGAGGATTGACGTAGATTGGAGGCTTTGGAAATGTGGGTGTGTTGTGAAGAATGGAGAAGGTTAAATGGACCGAAAGAAGGAATTAGCAAATGAGGAAGTACTGGAGATGGTGGGTGAGGAGAGGGGTTTGTTGAGAGAAATCCTATGGAGGGAGGAAAAATGGATGAAAGGCGTATTGAGCAGTAGTGGAATGTTGAAGAGGGTAATAGAGGGGAGAATGTTGGGCAAGCGAGGTAAGGGCAGGAACAGGATAGGGATGTTGGATGGGATGAAGGGAGGAAAGAAGTACACAGAGATGAAGAGGGATCTGATATAGATTAGTTTGCTAGGTGGGGAGTCACAAAATGTTTATTTGATAGTTGTGTCCATCCAAAAACCTACCTTAAACGGTAGATTACCTAATAATAATAATGTATTTAAATTCCTTCCATTGAGAATAAATATTTATTTTTTCATCCAGCCTCAGACATTTTCCCTAGGATTTTTGACTGCTAATATTTTGGTATATTAATTTGTCTAGAACCAGTGGTTCCCCAAAAACTGCTATACCACAGAGTACACAAAAGTTTTGATCCCACTTTCTGAAGGAGTTTCCCATATTCCACTAGGTTTCCCATGAGAATTTCTCAATGAAGATCAATCATTTGAGTCCTAAGGCTTCCTCTGTTCTTCTGTGTTCCACTTTTCCAATGTTCCAAGTCTCTTTGGCAACCATAGAGCACCATGCTCCACACCAAAGTCTCGACCAATTGCTTCCTTGTTCTTTCCAGCCTTACGTTCTTCGAATACATAGTAATTGCCTCTTCTTCAATGAATACGCCTTCTTAGCTTGGGCTATTCTTCACCTAATGTCGGTTTTTCCGTCCCATTTCATGCTATACTGCTGCCCAAAGTGGATTGTACAAAGGATTCCACTTAATTGCTCTGGCACCCTTTTCAGAATTGTAATATATATCACTGCATAATAGCTTCCCTCTCTCTCTTCCACAAACACAAGAGGACTTTAATTGTCTTCATGTTGATGTTCGTATTATATTCCCCAGCAAGTACTTGGTCCATAGCACTTGTAGTTAGTTGCTTGCTGGTCCTCTAACGTTTCCGCAACGACTGCGATGTCATCTGCAAACCGGAGCATGTTCATTTCTTCTCCATTAACCTTTGACTCCTTTGATACACAATCCTTATGTTTCTTTTATTGCCTCCTCTAAGGTTGAATATTTAGCTAACAAGAGGTCACATCCTTGTCGAACTCCTTTGTTTATTTTCACTTCTTTTTTCCTTCCCATTTTCATTTGGATGGTTCATGCCTGATTCTTGTAGAGGTTATGGATAATTCTTCTGTCGTTGTAGTCCGTTACAAGTGCTTCTAGTATCTTGAACATCTTGCCCCATTCAACGTTGTCAAAAGCCTTATCGGTCATCAGTTAGGAAACTCTACAGTGCACACTACTATTTTAACCAAGCATATAATGGGCGGATCCTTCACCATGACAATTCACCTCCTCTTCCGCACTGATTGTCCACCAGTATAATATTCAATCACAATCCTTGATGATCCTCAACACCCACCCTTATTAAAAGTGCACACTATTCTAACTAAGCAAAATAACAGGTAATCCACCAGTTAAGGTAGGGTTTTAGATGGACACAACTATTAAATAAATATTTTGGTACTCCAAACAAAACCCAATCCAGCAACCTACTCTATACATCAGGTCCGTCTTGATCTCTGTGTACTTCTCTCCTCCCATCATCCCCTATCCAACATCCCTATCCTGTTCCTGCCCTTTCCTCATTTGTCTAACATTCTCCCCTCTATTACCGTCTTCTTCAATATCCCACTATTCCCGATCAATACGCCCTTCACCTATGTTTCATTTGCCTCCATTGGATTTTTCCCAACAAACCCCTCTCCTCCCCTATCAACATCCCTAGCTATACTTCCTCATTTGCTAATTCCTTCTTTCGGCCCATTTCACCTTCTCCAATCTTTACAACACACCCACATATCTGCAACAGCCTCCAATCTACGTCTATCCTCCTCCTTCAATGACCATGTTTCTGCGCCGAAGATAGCTACGCTCCATTTCAAAGTTTTTACTAGTAATTTCTTAACATCCATACTCAACGTCCCCGTCATCAACTCCCTCCTCCTTGAGAAAGCCTCCTTGCCTAGCGCAATTCTTCTCCTTACGTCCCCAATACTACTTTGACCGTATTGGTCCAAAACACTTCCGAGATACGTAAACTGTTCTACCTGCTCTATTTTTTCCCCTCCTATTTCAATGTTTAGCTTATCCTTTTTCTTTCTGAAAAATCACAAAAACCTTTGTTTTATTAACATTGATTCTCATCCCATGTCTAACGCACTGAACCTACAATTCACTCAGCAATACTTGGAACCCCTTGGCTAACTGAGAAACCAATGCTTGGTCAGGCAAACCTAACTGATTTTGGTTGAATTCCCCTCAGACTTTAATTCCTACCTCCAGTTCTTCCCATAATGCCTCTTTAATCATTTCCTCCACATATACGTTGAACACCACTGGTGACAATGGGCAACCCTGCCTTACACCTCTTCCTAAGACTACCCATGCGGACTCTCCGTTCCCCACTCGCACCTGAGCAGTCTGAGACATGTACAGGTTGCGGATCAGTCTCCTGTCCCTCCAATCCATTCCTATTTTCTGCAATACACGCATTAGTTTTTCCCAATTCACTCTATCAAACGCTTATTCATTTATCATACGAAACAGGCAATTATAACTCCAATAATCCCCGCTATCCTTCCATCCCACCTCGCAGAGACCTAAAACATCTATATTACCTCTTTCCATCTCTCACTTAATATTCCCTAATTTGCCTCTCCTCAACATTGTCCTGACGTTCCAGGTTCCTATTCTAACTACTTTCGTCTTCTTCTGCGCCTTCTGTCCTGCTGCTGTTATTTCTTCCCCGCAAGGGTTTCGTGGGATGACTACCGCGGAAGCCTTGCCTCTCTCGCTGCCGGGCACGACACACGGCCTCTTGGGCCGTGTCCCGTAGTTGCCAGGACTCATATTATCTATAGTGCCCATCATAATATTCTTGGGAATCATAATTGAGGTGGTTTCCCGTTGCCTTCCTCAATAGTGTTTTTAACGTGACACCATCACCTGATGGCCGCCCCACTGGGGTCAGACGCCTTTGCAGCTGTCTCACTGAGGAACAGACGCTGCGTGGACTACCTTTCGTCTGGCTCCTAACCTTTGACCTATCTGGCATGGGTGACCCTACCATGAGCAAATAATATTACTCCCGCCAGCACAGCTCTAGGGGTCATCGGAACACACAAGCCCTTCCACCACGACAAGGTTGTAGTCCACGGGAGGGGGATTTACTAATGAATGTATAAAAATGAGCTTCACCTAAACTAATATTTTAAAATTCTGACAAAATTGATGCTATTAACTATAAATTGAATCTATGACTCGGCTAGTTTTGTATACCTCAATCCTGGTACATATTGTTTTATATTTCAATTGGAATAATTGATATGACATTGGCATTTGCCCAACTATTAGCATATTAAATCGAATCTTCTCTATGGACCCCATGCGAAATAGTTTAATTTCTTCTGTATATAATCAAAAAACCAGAGACATTAACATATTTTTTCAAAATATAGACAAACAGTAATTTCTAACCCATTACACAAAGTTTGCCATTTTTGCCATTTCAAAGTTTGCCAAAAATTACCCATAATACCCATTACACAAAGTGTTTTGAAACAAACATGCAATTTTTATGATCAACATACCTCATTAAGAGAAAATTCAAATACCTGTGAAATAATTCTAAATGCTACTACATTCATGGAATGTAATGCATACATGGGTATTAAATAGAAGCATAACACCCTTGGTAAAATTAAAAGGCATGCAAATATTGATTTGGGAATTGAATTAAATTTGTATTTGAACCGGGAAAACAACAGCATTGAAAGGACATTTCGGCATACTAACTACGTAGTTTTTTGTAGGGAATGGTAAAAAAAGCAATATATATTATACGCCAAAGCAATACCTTTTTTTGTTATCACCATCTTTCTTCAAATCCTTTGAATCTCTCATTATGACGATGTAATTTATGTGCACCTTTATTCCAAGTAGGGTACATTAAAACCTTCAAAAATCGCTATTAAATGCAAGCGATTGCATGGCGTCACCAATTTTGATAAACAAATACAATGGAATTGATGTGGTTAAGATGCTGTTGGTGCAAAGTTCGTTAAAATTGAGTACAAAAAAGTGAAAAAGAATTCCATAGTTACGAAAAATAAATGTGTAAATATCTATCTAATAATAAAGTTTTTTTTAGAAAATCACATATCATAGGTGAAAGAGTTTATCAGCAGATAAAATATAATTCTGGTACCGAAACGTTCGCTCATTTAAACTCAAAAATACCTCCTCCCATTTAGCCTTTCCTATTGGTTCATTTGAACATTTCCGCGATAATGGTGTTTCTTAGTTTTTAAAAAATAATGGCAAATCTATGAAATTAATTGTAAAAAAATTAAATTGTTTTTTAATTTTAAATAATACAAAATTTAGTTAAGAAAATAAGACTAGTTTCGGAATGAGAATTTTAGACACTGCACGACTTGGTTGTATAATTCAAGTCCCTTGCATTCCCAGAACTCCCGGCTTTCTCTTCCGGTTGTCCATTACGTGTAAATGGAGTCTTAGGTTAGACGTCTGAATAGTTACTCGGTAAATAGTTCTGCATCAGTTTATCTGCTTTTGATGTTAATGCAATTTATTTATTGATTGAAATTCCTGTGGTTATTTTGTGTAAAATTTAGTTTATAATTTAGTTGGATTGCTCTAATATTTTCGGATTACTTATGTGCCACATGGCTTTGGAAGAGTTGCATGCGTGGAATTAAATTCGTAGTGTTACTTAGAGAACTACAAATTTTGTAATTGTTTATCCTGTTATTTTCGTCTATTATAATGAGCATATTGATAAAGCAAATACAAATCAATGGTTATCTTTATTTTTAGGCAAAATGGTTAACAGTCGAGTGCCTTCGGTGCACAGCAAGACCTATGTAACCCCCAGGAGACCTTTCGAAAAGGCTCGTCTTGATCAGGAGTTGAAAATAATAGGTGAATATGGTTTAAGAAATAAGCGTGAAGTATGGAGGGTGAAATACACTTTGGCTAAGATTCGTAAAGCAGCAAGAGAACTTCTCACATTGGAAGAGAAGGACCAACGACGATTATTCGAAGGTATGTACACGATATTTGAACAATTAGCATGTAATGTTAACATTTGCATCCTGCTCGTGATGATTTTTATTTTCTGACACCTCTTGTCTGACAATAGCTGACGTGTGAACTAATATTATTTGCCTGAAGTGTGGGATTGCACTAATTCGTGTGAATATTGATACTAAAGTCATTGAGTATTGGATTGTGTGACCATATGTTGAAAAAGAATTCGTTTATTTAAGGAAATGCACTCCTGCGTCGGCTTGTACGTGTCGGCGTGTTGGATGAAGGGCGCATGAAACTTGATTATGTGCTCGGTTTGAAGATCGAGGATTTTTTGGAGCGGAGATTGCAGACTCAAGTATTTAAACTTGGTCTGGCTAAGTCTATTCATCACGCTCGCGTGCTCATTCGTCAAAGACACATCAGGTTGGTTATGTCCTCCTTTCATTGATTTCTTAATTGGTTGTGTTTTAAATTGATTCCACCAAGTCGTAATGTAGTGTGGTTAGTTGCGGTAATATTTTAGGTTGTACGGTGGCGATAAATACCAGTTGTGTGTAATTAGGAGTTTCTAGTGTCTGGATGTGTTAGATGTAACATATGGATGATTTGTTTGCTGAAATATCTCTTGACAGTTGTAGTAATTTTCGACTCGTGCTCGTATTGCTGTACTCCTTAAAAGGACGTAATTGTTTACCAGTTTTGATCCCGAAATCTTCGGAACCACTCTTGTTTAAGTGTTGTGCCGTTTAAAGTTAAATTATATACCGTTAATTGTTGTTAAAATGGCGACGCGCAGTAAAGAACGGTTCCGCACATGGGTTATTTATTGGTATTGCTGGTGAAAGTGAATGTGGGCTGTCTCAAAGTCGTAATAGTGCCAAATTTAACAATTTTTGTTGTTTCGGTCGGATGGTTTTGGTAAATATCAATATGATACGGGGTTATATTTTTAATTTCGTGTCCGTAGTAACGTCGTGTTGGTTTAAACTAAGTGATAGGTTTTGGAAGAATTTGGGGCAATGCTACTCACCGAATTACTTGTCCGGTTGAATTAAAAAATCCTGATATGTAGTGCTACTAATAAGTGCACTTCTAATCGTCTAAAAGACGTGTGGCAGGTGGTGCAAAGGCATCGGAGTTATCGTGAGGTAATTTTAAAACAAAGGGACTAGCTAATTAGCCTATACGTACACCTGTGCTGATAAACTTGAGTGTAGGAATTGTTAATGGGCAATTAAATTCTAGTTTTTAAATTTTGTAACACGAAAATGAGTACTCGTGAAATGTTAACACTATTCGTACGTAATTGCGTATTGTATTCCGTCTAAAATCTTGTATTCCTCAGTAATTAAATGCAGAATTAACTGTTTACGATTGCTAAATTAGTTTTTACGTTTTGTGTCTCGTTTTCTTTGTTAAATTGTTATATATGTAGGTTTATAATTAATTTATGGGAAGGTATTAAAGTGTAAGACGTCAGGTTTCTGTTAACTATTGATTGGTGTGTATAACGAAGGTGTAATTTCTGTTTGCCTTCGTACAGTCTGTAGGATTCTGTTCTACTCTCCCTTATCATGCCCCATTTAGCTCGTATTTAATCTATTTTTGGATTTAAAGTCAAAGAAACTTCTCTCAGACCACGTTTACAACCCCTAATTGAGTTAGTTTCTCTGAAATTGTAATGGTAACCCCACAAAAGATGCAACTTCCACAACCAGAGTGCTGTGATACTTAAGAGAGTGAAATACGTAAAAAATATGACGCAAATACTTATAAAGATAAGTTTTGAACAGCCTGGGCTTCTTTGAAATGTTAAAATATGTCAAATTGAAAGGTTTTCAGTGGTGTTTGATTGTTTAATTGAAACATTTTTGCCCCATTTCCTATATTTTGGACTTAAATACTTGCAAATTAATGCATTGAATCGCCTGGGCTTCTTAGCAATGTTTAAATATGACAGATGAAAAGGTTTTTAATGGTATTTGGTGTATTGGTTGAATAATTTTTGTCCCATTTCCTATATTTTGGACTTGTATACTTAAAATACAAAGTTTTCTGTGGTATTTGATGTTTTGTTTCGTCCCATTTCATGTTTTTCGTCTTAGGATAAAAATATAGGTTTTTAATATCCTGGGGTTCATGTTCAAATTTGACAAAATACAAAGTTCACAGTGGTGTTTGATGTCTTGATTGAAACATTTTCGTCCCGTTTCATGTTTTTACGTAATAGTTTCCCCATTTCCATTCGTAATAAATCTTTAAAATTGCACACTCTGCTTTTAAAAGACGAGATACAGTAGTTTTACTATTAAAAATAAGTTTCAGGTTACTCAATTGAATTCCTTAACGGCAAGGTTGAAAAAAGAATCTTTGCTCTACCACAATAAAGATTTAATATTTGGCACAACTGTGGTTTTGGTGCTGTGCATTTTAATCGGGTGACAGAGGGGCAGGTGCCTTGAATTTCCTGTATTTGACTGGGGAGATATAATCAACGAAATGTTCGACCTTTCCACTTGTAGGAAATAGTGTTCCTCGATGTCCAAGCATCACCATTCACAAAACACAGGGTATGCAGATGTCCCATTGTCTCCACACAGCAAACAAGGGGTACTTTGTACTGTAAAACAAATTGCAATCAGGAATGGTTACACTGAAATAGCGATTGAGAATATGTGCGACAGGAAATAAACTCAGATAGACCAGAAATCTATGTACGACCCTCTTGAACTTGAGAACCGATGGGGAAGAATTCCACTTCTCTGCCACTGTGTAGAGTAATTCTTTAACATACAATAAATATACATAAAATAAATATATATGAATATAATGAATGTTTCTGAACACTAATTAACGTACTAATGACTGCGAGTGATGGGGTGAATGAAGACTTAAACAGAGTCGTCTGCTAATGTGCGCTACGATGCTGAGAATATAGTCTTCTAATCATTTCCCTTGAACCCATAGGAGTAATTGATATGCAATGTGGTTGTTTTAATAGATTGACTGTAATTGATGCTGTTTGTCACACAAAGGGGACTGATACATTAATATTAAAGGGTTAGGGCAGTAATTTTAGTGTTTGACTAGGTTACAACTCATTGTTAGAATTAGCCCTTGTTGTCATTAGGGAATGATGACCCGTGGAGTCGTATTCGTCGCATGGGAGTTGTCTGCTGAAATTACGGTTATTGATCACGTACAAATGGACAGCATTAAGGATGCGCATGTATTTCAAACTTAAAAGTCAGTAAATCCTAAGATTAAAAGTGTTTAACTAGTATTTGTGCATTTTAAGGTGGCAGCGTTGGTTCCATTACTTGAAAGCCTTGTAGAAAAGCTATAAGAGGGTGCAGAAGGTACGGTGGGTAACGTACTGGCTTACCAGACGGAGGGTTTGGGTTTGAATCCTGGAGACTGCGGATGCTTTTCAGTTATATCCTGATCCCTACCCGAGGTGCTTTGTGGAGAGCACTTTGAGTGAGTCCGTCGGATGGGAGGTGAAGCTCTTTCGCCCCCCGGCAGCTTTCGTTTAGAATAGGCTATCGCCAGGTTTCTCTTCATCCTTTCATGTCAATCCCTAATGGCAGAAATGACATAGTTGTTGGTCAACTCCCCTTAAACTAATACTATTACTGCCAGTAATGAGCCACGTACCGACTTATATTGACACTCTCTGTGCAATTCTGAAATATGTACGGAATAGCAGAGTGTTTAACCCTTTGCAGAATGATTGAATGGGTGTGTTAGCCTCGAATGGGCAAGGTGTCACTGCAATATCGATGACTCCTAATCATTTGAGGCAAGAGCAAACTCCTTGTTTAATCCCAGTTCTGGTTGGTCATACCAGTCCTGTTTCATGACTCTGATACATTCTGTTCCCCTCCGTTCATAACTGTGTGAGCGAGAGAGAGGTAATGCTATTCGAATCACTCTAATACATGTGCGTAAACTGTCAATTACTCTTCCTGACCAGTTGTCGACAGGTTTAGGGTACGTTTTTCGATTTCCGTAGCACGGCACTACTTTTGTGACCTGACTGAAGTGGTGTAATTTATAAAAAGTACTCTAGTAAGTTCTGTAGTAGATTTTTAGTATAATCTGAGGCGAAAATGTATTTTGAAGGCACTTTTAAAAGATAGATACATGCAGTTGTTTTCTGTCAAATGGTGACTGAATCTGGTAATGTTCAGAAATGTATTTTGTATCGCCTCACAGAAGAATTGATCTACTGAGTA